>JAOWBU010000293.1:0-30911 GCA_026212405.1 Petrea volubilis
ATGAAATTATTTTTAATTGGTGGCAAGAATTAATTGAAAACACTAAATCTTTAATAAAAAGAAATGTACAAACTAAATTAATAGATCATACTAATAAATGATTTGAAATTTTAGTTGCCTATCTTTCTAGTGAATTTCTAGAAGAAAATTAGCACGAACTTGATAAAGAAAGTTCTAAAGAAAAAGAAGAAGCAAGAACTAAATAAACCTTAGAATTTGTAGTACGAAGAATTTAAAACAATATACATGTGAATTCAAAGAATATTATTATACACAATATTATAGTAATGAAGATCAGAGTATTATATCTTAATATGTACTTTTTAAAACTTCCACATCCTTGGAATAAATATATAATGAATAAATGGAAGGAAGAAAATAAAGATTCAAACTCAACTCTAGGAAGAAGGATTAGTTTTTTCTTTTCAGAGTTAAGTAAATTATGTAAATCCCAAGATTTATATAGAAGAACTAAAAAATTTTCACCTTAATATTGTAATGAATTTGAGGTTCCCAGTCAATGATGATGCAATAAAGAAAGATTTAATAAAAAAAAAGAAGGTTTCATAAAAAGAAGTATAAAAAATATAATAATTTTCAAAAGAAAAATATAAAACCGATAAGAAGATATTTTAAAAGAAAACCTAACTATAAAATAAATAAAAACCTTTCACAATGCCAATGTTGGAGTTGTGGAGAAATTGGACATAAATCACCAGAGTGTAAACCTAAAACGATTCGGAGTATTGAAGCCGAATTCATAGAACTACAAGATGAATTATCTGAAGTTTCAGATATAGAGAATTATGTAGATAAAGAAATATACATTGAAAAAGAAGAATGCTCCAATAATTCTGAGAATAAATAAAGATATAATAGAAACTGAAGATTCAGATAAAGAAGTAGAAGTTTATGAAGGATTAGAAGGTTATGCTCAACGGATAACCTTTGATCAAGAAACTTTAGCAAAAATAAAAGGTTTAAGACTTGATGCAACTAATCCTACCAAAAGCATTTTTACAACTTTTGGTAATATAATAAAAAGAGAAAAGATAAATATTTATGACTATCATGCAGTTGAAAGGGCTATAAATATAGAACATACTAAAGGGCAAATAAGATTAAATTTGCTTACTAAATTCTTAATAAATCAAGCTTTAAACAAAATAAAAAATAAAGAAGTTAGGAAGAAGATAAAATATGTTTATTTTGGCAGGATTCAAATCCTAGTTAAAGCTTTATTTAGAGATGGAATACATAGTCCTATGATTATTTCACTACATGACCAAAGGTTTAAAGACGTTAAAAATAATCATCTAGGAACAATTGAAGGAAATTTGCTTTTCTCACAATTTCATTTTGATTATTATCCCAAATACAGTGTTGATATAAATAATCAGAACATAAATGATACTTTAAGTTTACACTGTCAACTTTTAAAAGATTTAAAACTTAGAGATAAAAGTCAAGCTTTTACCTTTTACTATAGAGCAATTTATGCCTTTACTAATAGTAACTATGGTAAAGTTTATCAAAATAAACCATATATAGAAATTGCTGATGAATGTCGTGATATAACTACAATAAGATTACCTATGATATAAGAAATTAAATAAATAAAAGATTATAAAATTAAAATAAATAGAAAACCTATTCTAAAATATGGATCTAGTAGTGGTTCAGTACCACAAATAGATTTTGGAGAAAATTCTATATCTAAAAGAAGCGTTAGTAAGTTACCTCTTACTAATGTATAATTCAAGAAAACAAGATATAACCAATACAATGGTTATAAAAGGTAAATAATTTAATGATCAAGAATATATTGAAAGACCAAATATATTAATTGATACAGGAGCTAGTGACAATCACCTTGCAAAGCATAAAAATAAAGGATTAATTGCAAAGGTTGCTTCTACAATATTTGAATATAAAAACTTTGAGGGTCAATTAATAACTTGTGATCAAGAGGTATAAGTTTCAATAATCTTTGAAGATTTAAGAATAATTGTACCTTGTTGCATAGATAGTGATATGGCTTAAAACTATTACGATATAATTTTGGGTAATAGTTTTTTAAATTAGTGTGATTACTATAAAATAGAGAAACATGGTGTCACACTACAAATAGGAAATATAAAAATCTTTTGTAAAAAATATGAAGGGAATTAATTTTTTTTAAGTGTTACATATTCTGTTACACTCATCAATATACATCACATATATTGATGAATATAACAACAAATATAACACAATTATGTAACAGAAGATTCGAATCGATTTTTGATAATTTGGGCAATACAAAAGAAACCCACTTTAGAGGGGTAGATAGGACTTTGCACTATTAACATTCAAAATAAAGCAAACAAAAGGCCAGATGAAAATTTGAATTCTCATTCTTAACCATCTAAAGTAAACAACTAGTTTGGCATGTCAGAACCGTTGTTAACTGGATCAAAAAGGTGTCTAAACCAAACGTCTATTATCCGTAAGTAGGAAAATAAACACGTCCATATAATGATGTACATGTAGTTGTTTTATTTTTCTTATACAAATTTGACTAAAATTTTATATTATCTATACTATTATAAAAAAAATTATTTTTATCTTACAAATGAAGGTTATTTATATAATTTTACAAAATTTGCCCTTCAATTTTATGTGAAATAAATAGAGATATGTAAAATTATGGCTAAAATTGAAAATTCACATGAAATTGATTCAATTCGAATACCAAATTTTGATGTGTCAATTTTGCCATTTTAATTAGTAAACACATGCAATAAATAAGCAAATAAAAATGTCAATATTGTAATATTACATGCAATTTAAAAAACCCATGTTCTCAACCCAAAAATCACTTTCTCTAAGTACTTGGTATTTTTTCTATTTGTGTTTATTTTTTATTATGTAATTTTATTTCATATAATTGTTTTATTTTTTAATTATTACAATTTAATAAATTATTTCAAATAATTCTTAAAAAAGGATTCTTATAAAATAAAATATAATAATATATTTATATTTTCATCATAAAAAAAATTAAGTACTAAATTAAAATATATATTTTTTATATTTTGCACATATGTAAAATGTGCGGTGTTGGTAGTAATTTATAAAAAAGATTAGGAAGAATGTTTCGCTATGTCCGATGCGAATTGTCTGGTCAATTTTTTTTTTTAAAGTTGTTTGAAGTCTCGAATTCAATAATTAAAAGGAAATGATTCTGACTAAACTTCAAGAAGCAGATGAACCATTTGAAGCCATTAAAAATTGAAACTTTTAATTTGACTAAAACGATAGAAATCAATTTTATTTAGAATAATGCATATAATATTAGGAAATATAGAGAAGTTATAGCATACATACATATATTACTAATATAATACATCATGTATTACTAAAAATATTGAAATTATATCTGAACTTACAAACCTAAATAAGGATGACATGAGATCAATTCAAGATTAAATGCAAATTTGATTGGGCTCAAAATCATTCTGATATGGGATATTTGACATGTGTCTATGTGGACCATCCTCGAGCTGCCACGTATAGTTTGGTGTCCTGTGGAATGCGTGTCTCCATGCGAGAACTCTGTCCTTGACCTAGGTATCCCTGGTCGAGGTGAACATTAACTTGAGGAGACGCCATCACTCGAGGAGGCATCCTTACCTGTTGACTTCCCATCTCAAAGAAAGCTTACATTGAGTAGGGAGTATGTATCGTACTCCGGTGTTGTCCTTTCTGACACGCCTCATTGCGCTTTGCTGTAGATGGTCACCTACTCCACAACTACCTTGCCATGGCGACTATATCCTTTTTGTATCATTGGCCATCTAACCCTATGGTCTCATAAACCCTCGTAATAAACTCTAATTCCAATGTTAGATAGGATCTCTCTCTTCCTATAAATACCCTTGTAAACACTATAGAAAAATGCGTGAAATCCAACAGAATTTCCACCAAAAAATGCTAATTCCGCAAAAACATGCCTGCTGGAAAAAATCGCGCCGGAATGTCGTTTTCCACCAGACAACAATTGTCTGCCGAAATTCGCCAGATTGATCTCCAATGGTTCTGAAAAGAATTCTCGCCGAACCATCGCCACTGCTGCCCCACTCTACTAGCTAATCTTCGATTTATTTTATAAAAAAAAAAAAAAATCGCGTTCCTTGGAGTTTGAACCTTAAACTTCTAGCTTAGAAAACAACTTGTATTCCTAGAGTGTGAACCTTGAACCTTCTGCTTAAAAGACAATTGCTTCACCATTAGGCTATTTAACAACTTGGTAACATTATTCTTTTTTTTTTTTTTTGTCGAAATAGTTCGACACAAATATGGCTGAAAATTCCCCCAATTTTTTTTTATAAGTACAATCAATTTTGTACTTGTTAGGGTTTGAACCTAAGACATCTTCCTATAAAGTGTAATGCTTTGCCTCTAAGCTAATTCTAAATTTATTTATTTATGGTTTTTTTTGTCTTTATAGTTATTATATTATAATTTTTAAAAAATAAAAAAATACTCCGAAGGAATTTTATGCAAGAATTGTTTTTTTATTTTTTTGAATTTTTGACGAATTTTTCCGTTGGAATTCTGTCTGAAAATGCATTTTTTCTTGTAATGGAAATTCTCTAAAAAGGTAACTCAACTTTTACATACCGAAACTCTACTCGATTCTCTGCAGGAATTCCTTATATTCTCAAACACTTCACTGACTTAGGTACCAGAGGGTATTTGCCGGAGATACTTTCGGCTAGACTCACATGTTTTTATCCTAGCAGGACGGAGCCACTAGCAAGATCTTCGAATCACCATTCTACGTCAACTTCGAGCTAGCTCGAGCTTAACTTACAAGCCTGCTCGAATTCAACTAGTGGGTGTTTGACAAAATTTATTTTAAAAAGCTTATAAACTCTATAAGTTGAAAGAGTTTATGAGATATTTTTAAAGTGTATACACTCATATATATTTTTTTAAAAATAAATTATTAAAATATTTGGATACAATAAAATCTTGCAATTTATAAAATAATTTCCGAGATTAGAAGTCATAATTATGCTTGGTAAACATAAGAACTTAATAAATTCTTTTTAAGTATAATAATGGCAAAAAGTAATAAAGTAAAATTAATTTCATATAAATAAATATTTTTTAAATAGCAGAAATGTAATATTACAAAAAAATCGAGCAACTTATATACTATTTCAAAAATAAGTTGGAGGAACTTTCACTTTTTTTTTTTAAGAGTTTACGAACTCATGTCAGCTTATTTTTTTGAGTTTGTAAACGCTCTCTTGGTTAATTGACACCCTTACCATCAATACATTTCAATGTTTTTCGGAACAACATTAACTACGAAGGCTATTACAACTTTCGTTTTTTGTTTTTTAATGACAATTTGGTACTACAACAAGATATTTTACTTTGGAAGTACATCGCCGTATATATACTGATGTACGCGTAGCGGACCGCATCCCTAATCCAAAATTATGCTCTATCTCATTGCTTCATACTCTAGATTCATAACACGTATAAATCTTCAAAATTTATTTATCAGTTGAGATAACGGGAAAAATATAATTAACATAACTAAACAATCTGCCGTTAAATAAATTTTGAAGATTTCCATATGTTATGAATTTAGAATATAGGGCATGAGATGGGACATTGTGTTGGGATAAAAAATTTCGTCCGTACGCGTAGAGTCGTAAACAAGCTTGATTTCTAGAAACACGATCCATCAATGAAGCAAAGAATGAGTTTTACCTTTCGGTGCCATTCAAAAGTGCGTATAAGACTTTGCCCCCTCTAACTATGGAATATAACAAATCTATCCCTTCAATTACGAACAATATTTATTTTATCCTTCTTTACAAACTTCTCGAAAAACATAATAAGATATTTATTCAAGTTTAATAATATGAACAACTAATGTAAAATCAGACCAACGATGAGTTATAGCAATTGAATTTTATGCTTAAATCAATATATAGTATAATTTCTTTTATTTAATAAATTAATTAACAACTAATTAATATTGTCAATTAAAAAAAAAGTGTAACCATTGAGAATGAAAATATATGATAAGCTAGTGGCGATTTCTGTCATCGGTCCATAATTATTCTTGCAACTTTTTAAAATTTCTCTTTTTGGTAGCACTCGTGGAATTATTACTTCAATTCTCACTGTGGAAAAGCAACTATTTCTCTAAGAACATGAAATTAACCTATCATAATACCGAAACGTCCAATTCTTCAATTAAATTAGTTCCAGTCAACTGTTTGAAAATTTTAATTTCAAATAACATTAAAAATTATACAATATTCTGTCAAGTCTTCAACGAGAGGATCAAAATTTTCATATTTATAGTTTGTGGGGTAAACCATGTTAGGCGCATATAATTGAGGGACGCAAAAAGAAATCAACCCCATCCCATCTGCCGAGAAAGAGCGGCCAAAAAAGGCTACGTCATCAAGTGACGCAATGCATACGACGTCACTTTGTTTTATCTTTATACAACCACATAAAAATTTTCTTTTTCTTTTTATCCATCTGCCTTTTAATTTCTCTGAACCTTCCTTCACCTTACCTCTCTCTTTCCTTTCCCTCACTACTACTTTTACTTTACTACCAAAAATAAATATAAAGCGTCTGCAAAATTCTCAGATCTCAACACGCACCAACACACACTGCAGCGTGAAAAAAAATGAGTACATCGAGTGAAAATATGCATGCAAAAAGGGAAAAGATTATATCAGAGCTTCTGAAAGGCCAAGAAATGGCGAAAAAGCTCCAGAAGCTTCTCCGTGAACCTGTTCAAGATCACGGCCCTGTCTCGGTTGACTCTCTTGCGCTTGAAATATTGAGATCTTTCACTGAGCCACTCTCTAAGCTGAGTTCTTGCGCAGCGTCAACCGGGTCAGCCGACTCGGCCCAGATCGCCGCCGTTGACGGTGGAGCCTCCGCCTGCTCCGGGGAGGGGAAGAAGAAGAAGCCGGAGGTCAAAGATCGGAGGGGTTGTTACAAGAGAAGGTGAGTTAATGTTTTTCATTTTTTTTACATTGCAATAGCACTTTGTTTTCATATATAAAATATTAGTATTTTTTTTAATAGATTAAACATTAACACTGGGATTAGTAAACGTAATCGTAGTAATCTTTAATATTTTGTTTGTATTTTTCTAATTTTTGGTTCCTGGGTAGGGTAGATAACACGACACGGACCCGTATTATTTATAGCGTATGTGTCAAACTAGGGTTAATAAATATGACACTAAAGTAGTACTGCATAATTTTTGCCAACAAATGAACTTTAAAATTAAGATATCAATGTTAAATTTTCATTGTTTTAATGCTTCAACAAGCATATACAGTAATATATATATATATATATGTATGTATGTATAGTGGGATAAATGTGGAGAGTACGAACAAAGGGGCTCACCCAAAGGTCCTGCATGATTGATCCCCACAAAATAGTACAAGTAATTACGGGATATTTGCATAAGGGCTTGTTCAAAAATATGCACGTTTTACTTTTGTCTATTAAAAAGTGATACATGCATATATATATACACACACATATATATATAATCAAGAATGAATGATTGATAACTGAGATCATGATGTAATTTAACGTTTTAGTGCAACTTGATAGATAAAACAAACAAAGAGGGTTCTTTGGCCTTTTCAGTTCTACGTACCAAACTTTTTGCCCTACAGAAAAGGGCAAGCCTTTTGCATATTTTGGTCTCTTGTGTGTGTGTGTGCGGCTGTGCGCCTTGGCAGACAATAGTATTGTCTTATATATATATATATATATATATATATGAGAGAGAGAGAGAGAGATGTGTGCTTGTAATTTATCATTTAACTTTGAAATTGTGCTGGCAGACGGACTTGTGACTCAATGGTGACGGTATCTTCAGTGGTGGAAGATGGTTATGCATGGAGGAAATATGGGCAGAAGCCTATCTTGAATTCTGAGTATCCAAGGTAAAAATTGGGTCAATATAGACGCTATAAGTTAATTAAATAGCCTCTATCTTTTTACCAAGATTAAGAACAATGAGAACTAGTTCATCCTTTAGTTATTATTTATTATCCTACTTATCATTAAAACATTTGAAGCATTTATGCTGCACGCCACATTGTATAGGATGTATATATATAGCTTATCATCTTTTGATTTTCTTCATTTAACCTCTTCTGTTTTGAATAAGAGAAATAATGAATTGTCAAAAGAATATATATTTAGATGATGTGATCTTTGAATTTTACTGTTGATAAATGACATTTACTAAGTCAGTTTAATCATCAACGCTGCCATATATATTGTATGTGAAGAATGCTTATCATCTTATAGATGGTCTCACCTAGTAAGTGATCAAGACAATGTGTCATGATTGTTGGCGGAACCACATACAACTCATGGGTGTGTATGTGTACCTCCTAATTATATATATATACACACACACACACATACACACACATATATATTCAGTGCATTCCAGCTCAATTGACTTTTAGTGCACCCATGTCCGCAGTAGATAACTGTGACCATGACTAGAAATGCCACTCTCACGCAAAATCTACCCCAAACCAGATTTGGCTACATAAATCAACTATGCAACAAGAATAGATGCACTAATTGTCATGTTATTTGTTATTCTCTTTAAAACATACATCCATCATAGATTGGAATAATTCACTCGTCACGTGATTAATTTAACACAACTTAGGCTGAAATTTCCCTAATATTCTCAAACAATTGTTAGAAAAAAAAAGATAAAATATACTTATATAATTTTTCTTGATTTGGTGTTGTATATATGCAGGTGCTACTTTAGGTGCACCCACAAGTACCAAGGTTGCAAAGCTATAAAACAAGTGCAAAGAATAAAAGGGGATACAATCTTATACCAGATCACTTACTTCAACCACCATACATGCACCACTAATGATCATCATCATACACGACCACTCATTCTGGATTCGGATCCTGTGGAACCCAACCTACTTAGTTTCCAAACAAATATCCAATCAAACCAAGATCATCATGGTGATGATCGTGTGGTGATGATCAAGAAAGAAGAATATTATTATTCAAAAGAAGACACACTAAGTACCGATCAAGATGTGCTCTCTGATGCAAAGTCATCAGTGGATCGGTGGGAGGATATTATCGGGTCTGGTTCTTTCGGGTACCGGCCCATCTGGGTAGAAGGAGGTTCTTCTGCGTCCACTAGCTTGCATGACCTGGATTTGGAGGTTAATCAGCTTGGTGACATAGACAATTTCCCCTTTGATGACATGTACTGATTCAACTTTTTAATTTTATATATATATATATACACACACATAGATATAGATATATACTTAATGATTAGAAATTGTACAAATTAATCAATGTTGTGCCGTGAAATAAGTTTGTATAATAATATTTTCCTCTAGTGGCAGTATATGTACCTGATCTTCGTATAAGTTTAAAATTCTAAAATTTCAGAATTGAGTAAAATTGTGTGATTTGGGTCAGTGTACATCTAATATACTTCATTGGGTCCGACTAAATTTGGAACAAGCATCGTGGGACTTGCATAGGGGTTACTCTCCCAACAAATATTTTTAACATATAAATAAGGCTCGAAAAACACGAGACATTGCTTAAGTGAAAAATCATATTAGCATTGATGCATCGGATCCCATAACACATACAAACCAATATATAGAATAGAAAAATGAAAAGCAAAAGGGATGCAAAAATTAAAAACAAATAGATAATTTGCTGTGGGTTAGTTTTTCACCTTTGCTTAGTCAATTTTGTTTCTGGAAAGTAATCATTTACTAAATTTACATAAATAAGTTAATTAAAATTAATAATTTCTTCTCAAAGTCAAGGGTGACAAAAAAAAAATGAATGATGGCGTATATATCTTTAAATTTTAATCTTTAGCTCTATAGGGTTAGTTCAATAAATCATCCAGAATTAATCAATGGTTTTTATGAAGCCGACTTTGAATTTTCTTCTTACCACACTTGCCAATTTAGACTAAGAAGTGCCTAATAGTAATTCACCAACTAAAGAAATGATAATGTAAAACAACTTGTTGAAAAAGAATAGCGAAATTAGAATTATATATAAACTAAAACAACCCATATGTGTTTAATAAATAATTCTCCTATATGTATCGTCAAAA
Organism: Petrea volubilis; assembly: GCA_026212405.1. Lineage (NCBI taxonomy): Eukaryota > Viridiplantae > Streptophyta > Magnoliopsida > Lamiales > Verbenaceae > Petrea > Petrea volubilis. The sequence continues at coordinate 10,202 of JAOWBU010000293.1, forward strand.
AGTGTGAGATAATACCGTATACTACAAAATACAATTATTTCTATACACTCATCGATACTATATATATACATTTTTTTTTTCTCAAAAACGTGTATAGAAAGCGCGAGTTTTATAATATGCACACATACTATCTACTGTGGGTTGGAGTCATAATTTTTCTATTTGGGGGACTGAGAACCAAGTTTTATAAAAAATTAAAGGTATTTTTATTTTTTGAATAGGGGCAAAATTTAATATTTTCAAAAATAATATATATAAAATTTAATTCAATTTAGATTTGAGAGGAGGCGGTGACACCCGCCAATCCCTCGGCTCCGCCTTTGATTTACTGTTGGAATTCCAACTGCTAGCGCTAAAATCCCATGTCTTCATACAAATTTATTAGACCAAATGCCATCCGATAATTCACTAGCTAGTAGGTGAAATTTAACATTTTTTTTATCAATTTAATTTTATATTATTAAATTTATTTCTATACGAATATATAAGCTTTCATTTTCCCCTGGAAAATGGTATAGTGAAAGTATTTGGGTTGTATTCACCCCATAGGCATCCTTCTAACTTCCCTAAAAAAAAAAATCTTTTGAAGGAGCCCTAATAAGAATGTTCATATATACTTTGTGCGAGTTCCAGTCGCATTGATATCATAATATATTTATAACTAGTAGTTAATTCGTGCCTCGGCACGAGAAGTAATATTTTTATTTATATATTATGATATATTCTGTTAGTATAAAAAAAAATGATAAAAGTAAATTAATTAATTTTTGTTGAACCCACCATAAAAAAGTAATTGATAAATTAGTATTTCCCAAAGTTCGATTGGCAGCATAATATATTAATTATTAGATTTTGGGATATAATTTCATTTTTAAAAACCAAAAGTTATACAAAAATAAATGATAGATAATTCGAATACTCTAAAATTAAATATATTGATAATATTGTAAAATAAATTATAATAAAAAATAATTTTTGTTATTTATTGTGGTCTAAAATGTTAGTATGTCTTACCTTAAATTTTGGATAAGTGTTTAATTCATTTAGATGATTATAGATAACTACATACTTACACAAATTAAAATTTAAAATTATTGTAATTTCATATGTGTCACAATAAAGAACAATAAGGCTATCCAAGTATACACAATATAATTTAAAATTATTATAATTCCAGCCCCCATGCTAGCTACTGTTGCTTGTATTCACCACGGCGGAGCTAACACGGTGATGGAGGTCGGTGGAATTGGCTTCCGGCGGTCTTACGGTTGGGGGGGCGGTGGAGGACACGTAATTCCTGTGTTGCAATTAATTAGGGCCACACATTAAGTAATATTTATTTAACTGTATATTTCATGATAAATATTTTCTTTTTTTTTCTCCTTTGTTTTTCTTATAGTTTCTTATGCTTGAATTTCTGAAATTAATTTGTTGGGAATTTGGGATAGTACTACCATGTTTTTTTTACAGGAAATAATGAGATTTTCCTTTTTTTTTTTATGATTGTTAGTTTGAATTTGTACTACTCTCTCTGTTCCATAATAATAGTCATTTTAGAGTTTTTTTTTGTCCCATAATATTTGTCACTTTGAAGATTTCAAGAGAGTATTAATTGTTTTCCCTAAATTTGCCCTCATTTATTATTTTTAATGGAATTTGATAAGACATGAGGAGGGTAATTTTATCAAATTATTTTAAATTTATCTTTAAAAAAGAGGTTATTTATTAGAGTAATTGGCTTATGTGAAAAAACTTAGGATGACTAATATTATGAGACCGAGAGAATAGTATTTTACTGATCTTAGGGTAATGAAATAATGAAGACTCGTAGTGAAATTATTAATGTTGTTATTTAATGAAAATATTTTAGATACTTCAAATCATCAATAATGGACTTGGACCAATATATGCGTGCCTGCTCTTATTCCCTGAAGAAAACAATTCGCGCAACTAATGCAAAAGGCTTTAATTACAACCAAAAAAAAAAAATAAAAAATAGTGCATTAAAATGTCGCTTTAAGATCAGAACATGAGATTTGAAGTTTTGATCGTCACAAAAATAAATAAATAAATAATAATAAAGGAAAAAGATTTGAAGTTTTAAACACTTGGGAAACAAAATAGAAGGTAAATATTAAAGAATTATCTGGCTTACCCTATTTCAAATATTTTACAAATTTCTAATTTTATAAGATTTCTTTGAATTTATAGGTTTATATATACTATCTTCCCTAAGTTTATTTCAAATATTTTATAAACTTTTAGGTCTTATAAGATATTTTAAGAATTTCTAAGATATTGAATTTTATTTTAAAAATAAGTTATCAAAGTATTTGTTTAAATAAGATATTTGAAATGTATTAATAAGTGTTTGGTCTAATCTAATGAATGTGTACTCTTCCTTAAAGGCGTAGGGAGTGTAATGTTAAGGTTCAAATCTTAATAAGGATGCGTGCTTAAATGATGGTGTATGTATTATTAAAAAAATATATTGTAATTTATTTGAATGAAAATAAAAGAATTTAATGGTATTTTAAAAAATAAGTCCAGTCCTTTTCATTTACTTCTTAAAAAATAGCTTATGAGTTTTTAAATATTTTATTTTATGAGCTTATAAGCTTATTTTTTAAAAAGACGTCAAAACATTTTATGATATCTTACAAACTCTCATATATCTTGTAGGATATTTTAAAAAGTTTATAAGTTTATGGAAATATTCTCTATCCATAAAGGGAGAGACCGTCTAGTTATTACTTTGGCCTGTCACATTTTACTTTCTACTTTTAATCACTTACTTTCTCTCTCTTTCATAACCCTTCCATTGCACGATCGTTACACATTATTTTTCTTTTACTTTGTCAATATCACTCCACTCTCTTCCCTTTCATGTCTATTATTAGATAATTTTTAACTATCTTATATAATTACTTTTCAATCATAAAATATAATATTATTTTAAGTTTTTTAAATTTTCACTTATCTTAAATTTAAGAACACTAAGTGTTACATCCATATTCCACATGAGATTTATAAGAGAAAAGAGAGAAAGAGAGAGAGAGGGATTATGGACCAAATAAATGAAAAACATTCATTAGATATACATTTTGGGCATGTTGTTTATAGTCTTATTTCGGAGTGTATCCGATAGGTTTGAAGGCAACATTCGTGTTCAATTGATTTGCGAACCCAAGGCCTGACACTAATTTTTTATAAATATATAAAATTTAATAAGTATTTATAATTTAATTTATTTAAAACTTAAATATATAGTTCAATTATATATTCTTTTTTATGTAGGACAACGCACGAATGCGGAGATTTTACCAGTTGTTCTTAAAAAAATTTGGATAATTCTTTTTCTAAAAAGTTTGTGAAATATGAATAACCAATTTTTTATTGATCTCAAATTTCCGAAAAATCTCCTAACACGCTTTCTACATTATAACAAATAATTTATCTTCAAAAAATAGCAAAAAAAGATGGTAATTGGTACCGAAAAGCCCAAATCAAAACAATCATATTCATCAATTGACTGTAAATTGTTCCATTTTCAGTGCTTTCTCTAACATAAGTTCCATTTTCGCACTAATGCGCCGAAACCCATTTCATTAGTCTTCTTCTTTATGTACTGAAATATATATATATATATATATTTAGAGAGAGAGATGCTATTTAGCAGAGGCATGCAATGTGATATGTTTAATATAAATGGGATAAAAATAATCACATTCGTTCGCATATTGTTGTTATTATCTTCAGTTTGCGAGGTGAGGGCGTCGATCCATGAGTACAGAAACGAGGGATTTATTCCTCGCTTTAATTCGTTTTTCTTCCATGGTGGCAGTGAGGGACTCTATGCTTCCAAGGTTCTTGACCCGCCTAAAACCGCATCTAATGATGATCGCAACAAACCCCTTAATGGGAAATCATTCATTAGGTAAAAAGATTGCTTGGGGTTTGTTTAGTTGCCCGTATTCTTGTACTTCCTGTACTTCTGTTTGTATACATTGTGTGCTAGTTTCTTATTTTCTATTTGTTGGTGTATCATGTTGTTGGTGATCTTGAGGGTCTATGTTTTTTGGTTACTTATTGTGATAGGTAATTTAACATGGTTTCTATGTCCTCTTGTTGTATTTCGGAACTGTTGGTTTGTGAGAGGTTTTAGAAATTTTATGGCAGATAACCAATTCAAAATCTCAATGGTATACTCTAAAGGAATTTAATTGAAATGTGAAGGTAAATTAGCTTTACTGCTATTTGGGACCTTTGAGATCCTGGCATGTCAAAAATTCAATCCAGGCTTGCCAGTGAGATCAGTGATATTTGATGTAACTAATCACCAAGATTGCATATGCAACCCCGGTGGTGAGGAAAGCGAGATAAGGTTTACATACTGTCTAATGTGTAATGCAAATCAACTCTGGTCTTAGTTTTGTCTCTAAAGGTGGGGAGCGAGGCTACATAGTTTCATATGTGCTGTTTTTTTCATCGGTTTAAATATTGTGAGGAATCATATTTTGGCTCTTGTGCATTTCATGCGTCTTATACTGTGAATACAAGTATCCACGAGTATGCATATTAGATGTGTGGTCCGTACGGGGCCCAACAACTTTATGATAACTTTATGATTATGGGACATGAAAACCAGATATATTAGTTAAATTTTACAAATCCATACATATGATAGTTGCTTTCTACATACATATTGGTTTTCAGGTTTGAGTCTATCACATTTAAGAGACCGAAGGAAGTGGCCAACAAGCAGAATGAAATGCAGCAGAATACAGGTGTGGTAGAGGCCATTATAGTTGAGGTCAAGGACCGTGATAAGATCGGGGGAGCCTATATGAATTCCAGTGCATTATGCTGCAGTCCTACTCTTGCTAAGGATGGGTACTGCAAGGTTGGCGAGGTTATCATTCGCCAAGACCCTCATAACCCAGAGTGGCCGAGAAAGCTACAGGCTTCATTTGAGGGAAAAAATGAAGAGGCTAATATGGTACTTCAGACTATTGAGATAAACAAGACTGGAATGTACTATCTATACTTCGTGTTTTGTGACCCTGAACTGAAGGGCACACTAATCAGTGGAAGAACTGTGTGGAGAAATCCAGAAGGTTATCTACCAGGGAGGATGGCACCACTGATGACATTTTATGGTTTCATGTCTCTGGCATATCTAGCTCTTGGTCTCCTGTGGTTTCTGCGGTTTGTACAACATTGGAAAGATATAATAAAACTGCATTATCAAATCACAGCTGTGATAGGCCTGGGAATGTGTGAAATGGCTCTCTGGTACTTCGAATATGCAAATTTTAATGTCACAGGGAGCAGACCAATTGGAATTACGCTTTTTGCAGTTACCTTCAGTGCTATAAAGAAAACTGTATCTCGTCTTCTTCTGCTTGTGGTTTCAATGGGTTATGGTGTTATGCGACCAACCCTAGGAGGCATAACGGCAAAAGTAATTCTTCTGGGTGTTGTGTATTTTGTGGCTTCAGAAGCACTGGAGCTTGTTGAGCATTTGGGAAATATCAATGACTTTACAGGAAAAACCAGGCTCTTCTTGGTGCTACCGGTAGCAGTGTTGGATGCCTGCTTTATTATCTGGATCTTTTCATCATTATCCAAAACTTTGGAGAAGCTTCAGGTGATTTTGCCATTTATTCTTCTGGCTATGCTGTTGTTATTGCGCTTCATGCGCCTGCTCTATACACCAAAAAGCTTTCTTCGTATTTTGCTTTCCTGTTTATAGTCTCTAATCAAAGAAGTTGCAAGTAGATAATTAGATAGATATCATAACTTTTCAGAGAGTAGATATCCCACCAGTCAACTATTTTATCCTATATCAACATGCGAGCCAACTCAATTTTGAGTATCAATGTGCATGGTATATTGCACCTCGAAGGAGAATAGAGATTTGTTGCACCTTCATTGTTTGCATGTCCTGATCTGTGGGATTAAAGTAAATGCTGTTGAAATATCTGTGTTTTCTGGAAAACGTGGTAGATTTTCCTATGTTGTGAGTGGATATCATAGTTCTTCCCGAACTTTTTTGGAGGCTATATTTCTTGAACTTATTTCCTAAAAAGTTATTTGTTTTTTCTCTGGCTTTCTGACAGTCAGTTTCTTTTATTCTTTAGAACTTGCTTCTTCATCCTTTGTTGAAATCAATAAGGTGTTGTTTTATTTTTGTATTAGTGAAATAAGAAAACTGTTGCAATTTTGTTCCAAACAATTTTCGTGAACATGTAAATTCTGAGGAAGAAAATTTGCTTCTGTCACTGGCTTTAGGTTCGAAGGAGCATGGCCAAACTTGAGCTCTACCGAAAGTTTACCAATGCTCTGGCAGTATCAGTTCTGCTTTCAGTTGCTTGGATTGGCTATGAGGTAGTTTCTCACTTCTATAATCCTCCCTCTCTTGTGTATTCTTGGACACCTCATCTCTCTTTCTCTCTCTGTCTTTCTCTATCTCTCTCTCTCACACACACACAATATTTTTTGACCTGTTTGAATTTGCTGGTTCAGTTGTATTTTAACGCTAGTGACCCCCTGAGCGAGTTGTGGCAAAGAGCATGGATCATCCCAGCTTTCTGGACTTTGCTTGCCTTCTTGTTATTGGTGGTTATATGCTTCCTCTTGGCTCCTTCACACAACCCAACTAGGTAACTTACCTCTTGGCTCCTTCACACAACCCAACTAGGTAACTTACTAGAATGTACTTGTTATCCTTTCTAGCAATGGCGTTCATTATTATTATTACTTGTGATTTGTTTTAATTGTAGGTACGCATACGAGACTGGTTTTGATGATGAGGAAGGTATATCTCTGACTGGTGCTGGAGTATTAGTTGCTACAGACTTGGCTTCCAAAGTAGAAAGAAAAGAAAGGAAGGCATCACTTGGACCTGATAACGTCTTTGCGCTAGGAGACGATCTTGAAGAGGACAAAAGAGAGTGAATCCAAATCCTCATTTCATATTTTATTCTCATCATGGTGGCTGCCTCTGCATCTACATAAGTTTCATGAGATCGTCTCTGCCCTCATTTTTCCCCTGTAAAAACTAACGGATATGATCATTACGTATAATCAAAGACACAAAATCATTGTCTTGCCAGTGATCCTAGCTTCCGTTATCATGTGGCAAAAAGTTTTGGATTCGGTCAAGTGACTCAAGTTCCGAAGAAGCTGTACAGTAACCATTTATTCTTGAACTGTGTGATCTTATCCAAGAGTATGTTCACTCTCTCAAGGATCACTGCAATAATCATTAGTTGCTGGCGACTATGATGGATTTCTAGTTGTGCCAAAAAAAAAAGTAGTTTCTGTAATAAATTCTCAGCGTGGAATTTAGCTCTAAATTGTTGTCCATCAGGAAGATTTTAAGGGTCATATGAGAATATTGTTAGGGGAGTCCTTGAAAGGCAACTTTTGCTCTTTTTAGTTGCATAAAAAGATGAGCAATCTTCTCTATCTGGTCTCTGTACCTAATAGAGTACTAGCTAGTTTTGATCAGAAAAATGAGCAAGTTTGAAAGATCATACGAAAGATCTGATCAATTGCAATTATTTTGAACATAAATGGTTGAGAGGTGGCCTTCTAGCACTTGTTTTTCCTATCTCAAACTTCAAATGCGCTACTAGTAGACACAAATTGCCTATCACTAAATCAACCTTCAAATATCCTCAAAAAATAATATCAGCTTTAAAGCTCAATGTCAAGCAGGGTTCAGATTCAATTTCAGTGCAATGGATCGACGATATTCAGATTAGTAATACTCGGTGGTAAATGTCCTTGAACTGTGATGCCGGAACCGTTCCACCCAGTGACAAGCCACGTCCGCTAAATTTGCCAAGATATAGTGAAAAACCTGAAAAGACTTGCATTTCATGATTTGAAGATGCTCCTTGTATAGTCTTGCAGTAAGTCCATAAGCTATGCCCAAAACCATGAAATCATCAGTTTGAGGCCAGCCATGTCGTGGATGTTTCTCCATTAGCAAGGTGGAAACCTTCTGCTAAAACCTCTCAAAATACTTGACAGTAGAGGCGTAAACATCCACTAGCAAGGTGGAAACCTTCTGCTAAAACCTCTCAAAATACTTGACAGTAGAGGCGTTGCAGTGTTTCGTTTGATTGGCATTACTAATACAAGCCAAAACACCTCAAGCTTCTCGTTGTCTTAACTACACGAATACATCCCTCATCCCGGTTCATATATTGTCTCACCCAATTCAAGATTACATTGTTTCATCTTCATGCTGTTATTCTTAAGACTTTCAAGAGTCTCATAGATCTTTATTGTCATGGGAGAGGACGAGTCCCCCGAGAAGAAAACATCAACCTTATTTTTCACCTCAATCCAACTGCACCCGGGGAGCTTAGTCAATCCCTTCTGCCTCATCACTGTTCTCAAGCTTGCAGCCTTCTCCTTTAGTCCTGTTTCTACGTACAGGTTCAACAGTTGAATGTAATTGCTGCCTCTGTTCGGGTCCATTTTGATCAAGTTATTTGCAGCCAATTCTCCAAGCTCAACATTTAGATGGACTCGACAGGCAGACAATAAAGAAAGCCAAATGCCTCGGTCAGGTGCAATGGTCATATTCTCTATGAACCCACAAGCATCATCAAGGCATCCAGCACGGCCTAGGAGATCCACTATATTTATGTAATGCTCAATTTTAGCTTCAATTCTGTATTCCCTCATCAATCGAAATAGATTTAAACCTTCATCTATGAAACCACAATGATTGCAGGAGGAGATAAGGGAGAGAAATGTTATCTCATCGGGTGCTGTTCCCAAACTTCTCATCTCATGGAACAAGTCGATGGCTTTATGGCATTCACCATGAGATCCGTAACCAGCAATCATCGAATTCCATGCTACAAGATCTCTTGTCGACATGTTCTTGAACACCCGTTGTGCATATGTGAAGCACCCACACTTTATATACATGTCGATGAATGCGTTCTCTACTCGAATTTCTTCAGGAAGCTGGAATCTTATATGGTAACCATGTATGGTCTTTCCTTTGAGCAATGCTGCTGTCTGCGAAACTGCAGAAAGAACACTGGTAATTGATACTGAATCTGGGTACAAGCCATCCTGGAGAATTCGAGGGAGAAGGCTAATTGAAACATCTGGGAGGCCATTCTGAGAATAGCAAGATATTAAAGTGTTCCAAACCACCAAATTCTTCTGCAAGACACTTGAAAATGCTTTCTTGGCCATATCTGGTTGTCCATATTTTGCATAAAACTCTATCAGAGTACTGCCCGTAAAGGCATCCAAGTCCAATCCTTCCTTAATTGCCAATCCATGAATGCAACAACCTTGCTTTGCATCATCATGTCCAACACAAGCATTAACAGTACTTGATGTAACATTAGCATCTGGTATCACACCTTCAGCTAGCATTGTTTTATATAAATCTAACGCCTCAGCAAATTTCCCATTTTCACAACTCCCTGATATCATAGAACCCCAAGCTACCACATCTTTTTCCTTGATTTGATTGAAAACTTCGTGGGAATCTTTTACATTCCTAAGCTTTGAGTACATTGTCAATAGAGCACTTTGCACGGCAACACTGTCCTTTATTGGTTTCTTCATCAGTTCCCCGTGTATCGTCGTGCCCAAATAATACAATCCAATCATACTGCATGCTATCAAAGCATTTGATATGGTGAAAGAATCAGGTACGACCTGTCTAATTCGCATCTGAGTATAAACATCCAAAGCATCATTAGCAAAACCACAGTTAACATAAGCTGATATCATACTATTCCATATACCAACCTCTCCACCTCTGGCCAAATAAAAAACTCTCTCTGCATCTTCAACAGATCCACACTTGGAGTAGAAGGTTAAGAGAGATGTACTGACATAAGGATCACTCTCAAAACCTGTCTTAACCACATCACAGTGTAGCTGACAGCCAAAATCTATATCCTCACCCAGTGAACAAGCTGTCAGCACACTAGAAAACGTTGTGGATCCCAACTCAAGACCCTCACTTTTTGCTAATGGATACAACTGCACACCGTTTCTCCAAAACCCATTTTCACAAAAGCCATTGATCATCGAATTCCACACTGCGACGTTGAATTTATTTTCCAACTTATCAAACACATTCCAAGCGTCCATTGGCCGCCTTACATTTGAATACATATCAATCATGGCAGTGATTACAAATGCATCATCACTAAACGCATTTCTCAGAACATAACAATGAATTTCTTTCCCATGTGAAATACCCATAAAGTCATTACTCACTCCAAGAAGAATACACAAAGTATAGGCATCAGGATTGACATTCGAAACCTGCATTCGGCGAAACTGAACGATACCCTCCTCAAAAAGCCCGTTTTTGGAATGCCCATCAATGATAGAGTTCCATAGTGCGACATCCTGGCCCAAAAGTTCATACTGGGACACATTATCAAACAGTTTCATTGCAGTGCTGAGCGACCCACATTTAACGTACATACGTATTAGCGCAGTGACGATGTAAGGATCAAAATGGAGACCCATTTTGATGATTGTCGATTGAAGTGTCTCGCCATAGTGGAAATTTGAAAAAGAAGCGCAAGCTTTGAGGAGAGAAGGGAAAGTGAATCTTGAAGTATTTCTAGGAAAACTGGGTTCTTGGGAGTATAATTTGAGAGCTTCTTGATAGCGACCCTGTTGAACTAAGGCGTTGATTTTGGCGTTCACATTATGAGCAGAGAAGTGAATTTGTCTCAGAATCGAAAAGGTTCGAGAAATTAAGAAGCCATTGGAATGCATTTCATGCTTCCTCAAGAGGAGCCATAGAATGCGTTTTCGCGGCTTTTTGTTCAAGATCACGTTTGGATGGTTTTCTTTGGAACAGAAGTGCTTAATTTTTTGAAAAAGAAAATAGTTATAAAAAAAATGATGTGTGGCTGAATATCTTTAAAAAAAAAAAACAGAAGTAAAAAAAAAATTGGAAATGACTTTTCTTAAATATTAATTAGAGTAATTTCAAATAAAAGTATGCTAAAAATACTTTTAATGACTATATCCAACTACAAAACTATTTCGATTAGAAAAGGAGGTTTTCAATAAAAATTACAGCTTGAAAAGTATTTTTCTTAAACGAATTCAAACGGCTTTATTTAAATAACTAAAAGAAAAACAAAGTTGTATTTTGGGACTTTTCTTATTCTTGCCAAAACAATATATTAAGTAATCTCTCTTGTGAGCCTCAATTTGTTTTCTTTTTATGGTAATTTTTATTTGATTGATAATTTCTTTTTTCCTATTTTCTTATTAGTTAATTGTTGAGCCATGGTTAAAATTTTTAATGTTGAAGGTTCTTAATAGCGGGCATCTCTGATGCAGTGGTGCATATTCTAATCCGATTAGATTTATATCGAACCAAAATTAATTATATATCACAAATGAATTATATTTACGATACATGAGACGGGAATAGTCTAGGGAAGAAAATAAGACGGGAAATCAACCAAAATAATTCAAGAACACCCAATCAAAATACAATAAACCAAGTCATATAAGTAATTTGATGTAGCAATAGTCTAGGGAAGAAAATAAGACGGGAAAATCAGTCGTTCCCATTGTTTAATCATTTTCACTAGTACATCGTAATTATATTCTATTAGTGTGCATAACAAAAGATGTTGTATAATTTGAGTCGGTGATTATTTTAATTAAATTGCTCATATATACTTACTTATTCTACTTGACTTGTATGTGAAAATTAACCAGTATACTCTTTGGCAACTTAACACAATGTGTTGTTAGAAAACAAGTTCGTAACATAAATGTTATGTGCAATACAAGATTTTCAACAAATGAAGAGTACTTGACCTTGGTGATTATTACATGCAAATTTGTTTTATCTTAAAATTAGACAGTTGTAAGGAACAAAAAGAAAGATCGAAGGAATTGCTAAATGCAAAAACAAAGCCAAAAACTAACTGAAAACTGGCCTGTTTAAACCAAGCATTGCCTGAAAACATATTGGTCAAATTCAAGATCAAAAGCAGCCCTTTTCAAAGTTATCTATGAAACAGAAAATTACGTCTTTACAAGAAATTTAATTATTTTTTTTGTAATTTAGTTGTTGAATATATATATATATATATATGAATCTATCTGATGGGGTTGGATTTCGTACGCAGAACACGTCACTCTGATCAAAGGTTATGTTCGAGTATAACAATCCAAAGTCCGTCCAAAGTCTGAGTAAGGGTATGAGTATGTTGGTCGGGTCCTATTCTGCAAGGATGGAACACACGTGAGCCTAGCCGGATGTCTCCGGCAAAAACCCTCTGATGCTCAAGTCAGAATTCGAGCAGGTAATCGGAAGGTAATAATGTGCATAAAAGTGAATTTGGAAAGCTTACCCCCTATGAACAGTAACGTTATGCTATTTATAGTAATTGGAGACGGGTGGGCCGGATTAGGGTTAGTCCGGCCCAGCCTCGTTATTCATACAAGTGATATTCTTTGGCACGCCCCGTGGATGCATCGGGTACACCCATTATCAGATACGGTTATTTTTGGGACCACTTCGGGCAGGGTGCGGGATTACCCGAGAAGAGTAGGTCAATCATCGAGGACGTAGTGACTCCGTGGAGACCTCGAATCGAGGAGACACATGGATGCCGGGGCACATTAATGAGTTGTGCTGGGCCTCCACCATCAGTAGAGGGAGCTATGGCCTGATCGAACTTGATCTGACATGTGGCACCTCATGGTTGGCGGTTTGTGTTGAGCTGGCTCTGACGTGGCCAAAGGCAGGTTCGGCCACATCAATATCATCCTATATAAAATCATGAAAAAAAACTTCAAATTATTCACTAAACTCATGAAATAAATATTATGTACCATGTAAGTACTATTTAAGATTTTAAAAAAATAAAGACTTTGTTGTATAAATAATTTTTTAAAATATATTTAGGAAACTACATTTACACCTCCTCTTTGTATTTGAATGGATGGGTATTTTTAAAAGTTTGTAGTTTAAAACTAACGGTGTCAACTAAAATCCTAGTTGCCACTAATGGAAGGGGTTATTTGTTAATGGGGCATATGTTAAGGGGTTGTAAATGTAATTAATTGAATGTGAGGGGGTATATCGGTAATTACACCAAACTTCAGGGGGCTGTAAACATAATTATCCCCATACAATATGTGAATAGTCGAGCAAGTCTTATACATCTCATTCCTTATATATCCGTTATCCTTCTCCTGCTGGAATTTAAATTACCTCTATATTGTATAATACTTGTCGAGCAAGTCTTATATATCGCATTCCTTATATATATCTGTAATCCTTCTCTTGCATGCTGTAATTGATCTAGTCTCGATCAAAAAGAAGAAGAGTTATACATTCGTAATCCTTCTCTAGTTTTGATCAAGACGAAGAAGAGTTATATTACGTCTCTAGTTTCGATCAAGAAGAAGAAGAGTTATATATCCGCAATCCTTCTCTAGTTTCGATCAAGAAAAGAAGAGTTATATATCCATAATCCTTCTCTAATGTCGATCAAGAAAAAGAAGAGTTATATATCTTAATCCTTCTCTAGTTTCAATCAAGAAATTGAAGATGGATCAGTGCCTCGCTCTCAGGCAACAACTGAAAGAGACGTTCAGGGCCCAACTCCGGAAACAGTCTGGCGGTGCCGCCATTCTCGCCGATAAAGAAAATGCTCCTCCCGCTGATTACGGCTGCTTCTTTGGACGCTCGGAAATTGTTTTTCCTGACAGAGCAGTCGAACAACTCATGATTCTGTCTGCAGAAAATCCCAAGTTCATTGAAAAAGTAATCAGGAAGAAGTTGATCAAGAATGTCTGTAACAATAATCCAACGGACAAAGGGAGAAAAGCCGAGTGGCTGAAAAATTCCCGGGACTATTCCTTCTTGTCATCAAATTGTGATCCACCGATTCCAGTTCCTACGAATACAAATGGAGTTAAGAGTAGCAGTACCGAAAAGGATTTCAAGAAAGCCAAGAAATCACGGGATTTTGAATTGCAGATGCTTAAGGAGATGCAGAGCACCCAAAGGAAATCAATGGATCCAAGAAAGCAAACAAAACCTGTGACTAAGCAAATTTCCAGGCCTGCTGAGAAGAAACCACTGCAACAGTCACAGACACACCCGAGGCATGAGAAATTTTCCAGGCCTGCAAAGAAGAAATCACTGCAACAGTCACAAACACACCCGATCCACGAGAAATTTTCCAGGCCTGCCGAGAAGAAACCACTGAAACAGGAGAAAAAATCCGTGGATTCAAGTGGAAAACCAAAACTTGTCATGAGTAAGCAATTACACCAGAAAAACACATGTTCGGAATCTGACGGGCGGAAGAGAAAACTTGAAAAAGACGACACAGAAAAGAAAGAAAAAGAGATAAATGTTACTACCATTATCAGGGAGCTATTCGGATACGATCCTACCAAGTTTTCTTCTGACGATGAAGATGATTTGAAGATGGAATCGACTTTTGACGACATTCAGAAAGAAGAAAGGCAGAGTGCGAAAATCGCAAAGAAAGAAGATGATGAAGAGGAACTCAGAAATAAAATGCAGCAAAACTCAAAGAAGCAAAGATCGCACTGAGGACGATATGTTCGTAGATAACAGAAACAATACAGGAATATTGCAAGGATAGGAGATGAAAAAATAGGCAGAAGTACATTTGGCATCCTTTATTGTTTTTATATGTTTTGAGGTACAATACATTAGCTGGTGTTATCTTCTCTTCTTGTAGTTTTTTGTGTCTTTTTTGGTTCCTTTTGTTGGTAATCAAACTGCAGTGTTTGTAAATTACCCCCAGCCCTCTGTTCTTGTTAAGAGTTTTTTGTGTCTTTTTTGGGTTCTTTGGTTGGTAATCAAACTATAGTGTTTCTGAAAAGAAAATTGAGAGAAACTGCAATGTTTAAATGACCCGTTTGATTTGGCTGTCTAGTTTGTTTACTTATGGGGAAGGCTTGTTTTAAAATATTTTTAGAAACAATCTATATCTAAAGCCTACGAGTAAGTTTTTGTCCATTTATCCCAAAATTACACCTTAATTTTTTAGGAAGCACATCCCGTTTCCATGGAAAAAAAATAGGTTCAGGTTTATACATATATATATATATATACACACACGTGTGTGTGCGTTCGCGCACGCTTTATACGTGTCTAATAATATTTTTTGATATAAAAGTAAGTGATCAAACAGAAATTCCGAAAACAAACAATATCGAATGAACTTATCAACACAATTGACTAAACTTGGCAATTCACTTGTACAAATATATGTCCAGTTTAATTTCATGCACATCTCAAATGAAGCCTTTCAACTATACATCAACACAAATAACTTGCAAAAATCTAAAAAGAATTCCAGATTGCACATTGCACAATCTTGAACAATGTTTTCATAGGATAACAATGAATTTCTTTCCGGTCGCTCCGTTTGGTTCTTGGACTTTGATAAGGAAAATAGGAACAAAATTTGTTTTTTACATCAAATGATATTACTCAATTTTTATCCTTCCCATTTTCCTCCTACTTTTTTTCACCAAAATACTTGTTACGAACATAGCAAAAACTCATTACCAACAAAGTATAAGCATCAGGCTTGACATTCGAAACCTGCATTTGGCGAAACTGAACCATAACCTCGTCAAAAAAGCCCGTTTTTGGAATGCCCATCAATAATAGAGTTCCATAGTGCGACGTCCTGGCCCAAAACTTCACACCGTGACCCATTATCAAACAGTTTCACTGCACTGCTGAGCGACCCACATTTAACGGACATACGTATAAGCGAGGTGATGATGTAAGGATGATTGTGGATTTAAGTGTCTCGCCATAGTGGAAATTCGTAAGTGAAGCGCACGCTTTGAGGAGAGAAGGGAAAGTGAATCTTGAAGTGTTACTAGGAAAACTGGGTTCTTGGGAGTATAATTTGAGAGCTTCTTCATAGTGATCGTGTTGAACTAAGGCGTTGACACTCTGAGCAGAGACCTGAATTTGCCACAGAATCCTTGTTTTTTTTTTTTCTTCCTATTTTCATATTAGTTAACTGTTGAGTGATCATTAAAAAATTTTAATGATGAAATTTCTTAAAAGCGGGGTCTCTGATAAAGTTGTACAAATTCTAGTCATCGAATTTATATCGAATCGAAATCAATCATTTATCATGAGTGAATTACATTCAAAAATACCCAATCATGAGGTAGCAACAGTTTATCGAAGAAAATAAGAGGGGAGATCAATTGTTCCCATCATTTAACAATTTGCCACTCGTAATCATATTCTAAACATGTACATAATTTATTGATGTGTATAACAAAAGACGTATAGTTAATGTTAGTGATTATTTGAATTAAACTGTCTTATGTACTCACTTTTTGAGTTGTACTTGATTTGTATGTGAAAATTAGTATCCCTTTGACAACTTAACAAAACATGATTGTTAGAAAACAAGTTCATAACATAAATGTTATGCGCAACGCAAGATTTTCAACAAATGAAGAGTAGCTTGTCCTTGGTGATTATTACATGCAAATTTGTTTTTCTTAAAATTACACAGTTGTTGTAAGGAACAAAAAGTAAAATCAAACGAGTTGCTAAATGCAAAAACAAAGCCAAAAGCTAACTGAAAATTGGCCAGTTTAAACCAAGCATTGCCTGAGAAACATATTGGTCAAATTCAAGATCAGAAGTAGCCATTTTCAAAATTGCACAAGAACTGACATCTCAATTTCTTCACATCTGAGTGCTTGAGAGGCTTTAACATGAACATTTCAGCTCCTTCTTCTAAACACCTATCCATATAGGAAGAATTAGAAACAAGCATCAGTAAAATTCTACGCGTTCGAAAAAAAGTTAAGATTTCTGACTCTGTCCCGTGTCGAAAGAAGTTGCAAAAATGAATATGTAAGAAACGAGAAGTAATTACTTGTTGATTCGTGTAGGTACGTTCTCGGAGGACATTATGACAACGGGCACATCTTTCATAATGGATGATTCCTGTTTGAGAGAAGAGGTTCATAGGACGCTCAGAATCAAGTTTTCAAATATATACTATGCCACTAAAGGAGTTTAGTTTTGTGTTTAAGGTAACAACCTTAATTTTCTTGAGCAGATCATATCCGGTCATTCCAGGCATGCAGTAATCTGTTATAATCATGTTCACCTTTGAAACCTGACAGGATAAAACATATGTCAAATTGTAAAAATATTATATATATATATATATATATATATATTGACAAATTAATATTGATTTTTTGCAAGAAAAAATGGCATACATTGTCATTGTGCTTGTCACCTCCCAAGCCCAGATACTCCAAAGCCCTCTGCCCATTTTCTGCAGTAGTCACTGCACGAAAACACACACACACACACACACCAAATTTAATACTAATGCAAATTATTGTAATTCAAGATTTACTGTGCTAATTCAATTAAATTTTTACCATCCTTTATTTAAACAACAAAAACATTAATTAGCAACTCTGATAAGCAGAATATTCATTCTTTATTCTATACAGCTACAGATTTCTTGATATGATTAGTAGCTGTTCACTTTGTACGTATTCGGTACATATTTGCACGGCAAAAGCACAATGGTGGTCGAAAAGATAATGAATTATTGCATTCCATTTTCTGAAATATTATCTTAATCATGCTTAAAATTTCCCATGTGAGCTGCTGATTAAGATAATATATATTCTACCACAACATGTTGACTTTTTAAAGTGAAAAAAAGAATATTGACTATGCAAACATCATATATTTTTATCTAAAAATGGTGGATTCAAATCTATTTTGAAGATATAGATCAAATAATCAACAACTAAATCATTCAAAATTTCAAATTTTAACCGTAAAAGTAAACGACTCGTAAAGAATTAGGATGAATTGATTTACCTTTGCAAGATGAATTCTTGAGTAATTTTTCAACAAGTATACGATCAAGTAAGTTATCATCAACTGCCAAGACATGGGGTTCTTCCAAATGACTAGTAGAAGAAGAAGCCTCTCCCATGATTTTTTTTTGTCTTTTCCTTACTTTTCTTGACTGCAAAAATGAATGAAAAAAAAAACCACTACTGTGTACAGAAAACACACACAACACACACTGAGAAAGCACAAGAAAGCTGAGAAACCAAGAATGAGAAAGAAAAGCGAAAAAGGATTTATACAAAAGAACAAGAAAAAAAACAGAATTTTGAACTACAAACCAAACAATGTGGTTGGAGGTATTTATAGAAGAATAAATAAGAACATTCAGATTTGGTTGCAATATTTTGTTTTTTGGGTATTTCAAGAAAAGCGGAGCTTCAAATGTTTTGTCACAGATATTATGTGATCTTCTTTGGGTTGCTCTGGATTCTATAAGCATTCTATCACCCATAAAATCCCATTCTCTCTCTCTCTCTCTCTCTCTCTCTCTCTCTCTATCTCTCTCTATTTTTCTCTTTCTTACACAGAATCAGTATCAGTATCAGAATCTCCTCACTGCTACATCAGATCCTATGTCCACCTCATTACTCCGCTTTCCTTTATCTTCCTTATTATTTTTATTTTCCTTATTTTTCTTATCCTTTTTTGAAGTGCTTAAATTATGTGGGATTTGATCATTTATGGCTAAGGCTACAGTACTAGTCATAAATCCCATTTAAAGCTGGTTGTTACATCAAAGCAGGAAAATTCTTGCTCAGATCCGGCTTGACCGCACCGAACCAATCATATAGTAAGTGTTAATACATTTGTCATATAATTGGTCACTCTCCCTAAATTATACACCAATCACATAGCAAGTATAAAACACTCATTACGTGATTAGTCCTGATGAGGCCGAACCTGGTATGGGTAAGAATTTCCCAATCAAAGTATTAGATATCTCTTGGTAAATGGCACATCTTTAATACAAAATCCCTTTTCAATTTTACATGAAAATTATTTAGATGAGAGTTAAAAAAGTTCGAAATTCTTTTTTTTTTTTTTTTAATTAGCAAATATGAAGAGGGAATCCTGAAATTTGATTATGAAATTTCGAAATATCTTCTAGAAGATCTTAAGTGATTTTTTTAGTAAGGTCACAGTGATTGAAGTGGGAAATCTTGAAAGCACAATTAGAGTTATGGGCATTAAATTCTTTCTTTAAATATAACGGCGAGTCCCAATCCCCATGAAATCAAAAGTTTTACCAGTTCCAGTTCAAATAAATTCAGATGCATTTAATATGAAGAGGGATGAAGCAATTTGTTAGGTTTTATGGTAGATATGTTCATTAAGTATTTCAAAATTCAAATTTCGAATTTTGTATTAAAGAAAGTATGGTTATTCTTTGATGGAAGCCATAATATTTTGATTCTCTTAGTTGATTTTAAGGATAAGAATAGTATGTGATTGATACATGATCTTTGATCTTGATATGTGCATTTTGATTCTTAGTTGATCTTAAGATCTTCAGTACCATTAAAGATATTGCAATCATTTATTTTATTTCATTATTATTTGTTTTTTTAAGACATGCAATCTTTTTATTTGTAATTCAAGTGTATTTGCCATCTTTCGTGTTCCTCCTCAGATTAGCAAAATCATAACATATTCTTTTAAAGAAAAGCATAACCAACTGTGAATGTGTCACGTCCTGGATCTGTAAGTTTATGGACGCAAGAATTGCTCTGAATCGATCAAGTATGTTTCTGAAATTGAGCTACAAACAAGTTGTTCAAAACGGATATTCAATAAATATTATTGAGCTCTAGATGTCACTGTAGATGTGGTACCTACAATGTGGCTCCCGCACATTAGCACTTTGTCCAACCAATTCAAGAGGTGGCTCATTTGTACACAGTGCGTAGCACTTAGCTACCGATATTCTAACTAGCAAGGAACTCTGATACAATTTGTCATGCTTTAGGCCTACGAACCCGTCGGACACGAGAGTTGTCTTTCAACCTGCCAAGTGCACCTTGAAATTGGGTATGAACTTGTTTAAAAGGGATTTCTAATGAATGCTCTTGAATTTTTTTGGTTCAATTTTATATGTAAGTCATTTTTTCCCCCTTGTAAATCCCATGTGTGTCATTTTTTCCTTAAAAATTCAACGTGGTATAGGAATGTTACAGGATGCATATTGAATCGCAATTTGCCGGATAACTTACTTAGGGTACACCAAAAAAAACAAGGTAGAACGTTCATATTGATCAACACAAGTTAATCTTGTATATTGGTGCCTATGGTACTGAACTTTCTACAAATTAATTTTGTATATTGGTGCCTATGCCCTATGGTACTGAACTTTCTACAGTTAGTTCATGACCCAATGGCCAACACTGTAGGATCGTTTTGATGGGCTTTTCTGAAAGAAGATAACTGTTTTTCTTTTAGAAAAAATTAGTATTTGATTGAGTTATTTTTTTTATTAAAAAAAAAAAAGTTGAAGGCATAGAAAAAGGTCAATTGTGATTTTTTTTAAAGCAATCTCGAGTAAATTCTTAAAAATATATATATATATTTCGAAACACTTCCAAATTTTTGTATTCAAATACATCCAATATAAGAGACAACAAACAACTTTCTTATATGGCTCGGCAAACAATTTTCTTTAATCCTTATCGAGATGGATTCTATAACTAGGGTGGGACTTCAGACAAAGTGGTTCATATCATGTTCAGCTAGAGCATCAGGCATGTAATATTGATA
>JAOWBU010000294.1:0-30846 GCA_026212405.1 Petrea volubilis
TAATTAAAACACATAAAGAGTTAGAAGATATTAATAAAAACAACAACAACAACAATAATAATTGATGTTTAAATGTAATTTATCAAATACTGATAATGAATATATCTGACAAATATGCATTCGGAGTGGACATTAAATAGAGCAGATGTCTAATTACCATATTTATATCAATTTATCACTCGAACACATCAAATTGTATACATCTAGTAACCGCTTTAAATAAATATAGATAATACACCTAGTAAAAATTAATATAGATGAAAATGGTAATTGAATTTTTGGCTATCCATTAACAACCTCACTATGAATCAAAAGCACTTTGCACCCCCCAAATATACTCATTTTGACACTTTCCATCTAGAAATATATATATAAATATAAATTGGCAAATTGCACACACATTGCACTCCTAACTTTAATACTCATTGGCAAGTTGCACACTGAAAAAACATTCAAGTCAAAAGAATTATTAATAATAGTAATAATAATAATAATAATAATAATAATAATAATAATAATAATAATAATAATAATGGTATTTCAATCCAAATTGATAATCTCCTATCAATTTATTAGTTTTAGAATACATAATAAATTATTAAATTATTAAAACTTTCTTATCTTTATTTGATCAAATCATTTATAAAATTAACTCAAGTACACGAAAAATTGGATAGGAACGAAGTCAAATAAAAAAAAAAAGAAATTATACCATGGCTTTGCCCTTTTAACTATACTAATAATTAGTTATCTTTTTTTTTTTTAAAGATAATATATGTGAAAAATTTTCTAACACAAATAAAACAAATAACAGAATAACAAATATTGTATAATTAAACTATACTTACGTACTTATATTAGTTTTAATATTTTTTGTTAATCATGTCTAATTTGTGAAGAAAGTGCTTGAACCAAAACTTATTTGTTTTGATAAATTAGGGGAATTAATGTAGTGTAAATCATATTTAAAATTAAGTGAAATTTAAACATAAACAATACACATACCAATCTTTGGGTGGCAATCACGTCACATTGGGTTGGTTCCTGCTCGTGTTGAAAATTGATCAATTCAAACCCAATCCAATAAGCTTCAAACCAAACACAACCTAAAGATTATGATGTTGTGTTATTGTATTGTGCCGAAAATTGCCACTTCAATATTTTTTTTGTCTAGAGCCTTTGGTCTAATAGACATGTAACCCATTTTAGAGGTGTGGAGAGTGTAAGGACTAGAGTTCAAGCACTAGTAGGGTGCGTGTGTGGTTTAACATTTCACAACAAAAAAAATATATTTTTTCTCTTGTTAATACAAAAAAAGAAAAATTCTACCAGAATAAAATAATCAAAATGATTCAAAACTAATATAAATAAAAAGTATAAGATAACATCACAAATATTCATAAGTCTAAAATACCAAGTTAAAGGGTATTCTTAAAACCACAATATTAACCCAAAAAAAAAAAAAAAATCGTGTTTATCGTGAAACCCATAACCCAACCCAAACCCATCCAAAATTTTTGCGTTTTTTAATCTTGTCGGCCCATTATTGACCCAACCCAATAACCCCAACCCCAACTCCAATAATATTGTGTTGGATCGTATCGTGCTATCGTGTTGTGGTGGAAATCACCACCCCTACTTGAGTTGAGTGCCTAAACCAATTTAAAGAACTAGGGGTTCCATCTCCGATCCAACATACCAAAATAACTAATTAGATATAGTTGGACTTACATAAAAAAGTGACAATCTTTTGAAAAATTCTTATTCGAACCTGATTTGATCGATCACTAAATTATATCATAAGTCTATTGCATTCGTCAAGTGATTGATCAATTTTCTTAAATTATACACCAATTAAATAAACAAATGTAATATACTTGTCATACGAATTAAACCGTTTCAACCGAATTTGGCTTAGACTTAAATTTTCCCAATCTCAAAAGCTTTTTTCTTTTTAAGTTTTAATGAACACTCCGTAACTTTGCTTTAACCATAAAAAAACCCTGCCTTGGAGCAACCCCCGGCCCCTGCTCTCCACCTCCGAAAGGTGTGGGTATGACTGATTCTAATTGTATCATTCAACCCAAAACCCCGAGTTGAGAAATGATCGACTTCAATTAATATTATAAAATCACTATTAACTGTTTAAAAAATTTAAAATCGCTGGCTTTCGATCAGGGCAAATAGGTCAACGATCTAAATTTCATGAACACAATTGAATAACAATTCATTTGAATCTAAAAATTTATTGGATTTAGTAGAAACGCTTAATTTAATATAATATATTGTTGTAATTGACATTGGCTTAAGCAAACAGGAATGACGTCAATTTAATTTGTGTTAATGCATCATTGTTGAGGCCTAAGTTTCCTTAGTCTGACTTCGTCCATTCCAACTATCGCGAAATTTCTTCTACTGTCTTGTAGTTTATTTATTTATATTATTTTTTATTTTGATTTTTATAAGATTTGATAAGATGGTAAATGATGTGAAAATTTTGATTGGAATTATTATATTTTACTCTAAAGAAAATTGTTGAGAGCAATGAATACTTCCCTCAAGGACACAAATTTGAACATAATTACGATATACTTGTCTACAAGAATGGAGCCAGAGTTTTTTTATTTGGAAGGGGAGGGGGGGTGGGCATCTCATATTTTTATAAAATATAAAGGTATATTTATGATTTGGGGGAGGGGGGATTCAATTTTTTTTAAAAAAATACATATAAATTTTAGTAAAACATAAATTTGGGGGGGATGACCGCCCCCGCCAACCCCCTCTTCGCTTGTCCAAAAATACCTTACTTCGAAATAATACAAAAAAACATTAAAAATTAAAGAAGACAAGAAAATTAGTTTTTCTCTTACTTTTGTAAAGATTTCCCCCAAAAAACCAAGGAAGCCAATAACGTATAATGAGATGCTACCAATTAGGTAATATTTAAGTGGTATTTTCAATTTTTTCAATTTTTTTTGACATTATAATATTTAGATAGAATGATCAAATATATCAATTGGTATTACTCCACTCCGGTCGCATGAAATTCTCTGCCAAAAACATTAAAAAAAAAAGAAAGAAAGTAGGCTAATTAGTACAATCAAAATATCAAAAAATTGAAAATCACCAAGAATTGTCCAACGGCTTCTCCAGCAAAGCCGACAAATACATCTCATTGAGCTCCGGCCCCCGGTCCAGTTTCCTCCCCACCACCCACTTCACCTTCTTGAACCCCACGCTCTCAATCAGCGGCGCGTACACCTTCTCCAGCTGCTCGCCCACACAGAAGAAATGGTCCAGCCAGAACAACCCCCCTGGCCTCAGCACCCTGTATATATCAAACGTCAAGAAATGCAGCAAATCCGTCGGGATCCAGTTGCTCAGAACGTGCATTGAGTGTACGATATCCAGAGTGTTGTCGAAGAACGGGAACCTCTGCGAAATGCTCATGTACAGGGGCACCACCCCTCGGGACGCTATGAAGTTGTTGAAGGGCCCGTTCAGATTCATGGTGCTGGTGATTATTGTCACGTTCCGCTCCCGCATTCTCACCGCGAATGTGGCGACGCCGCCACCGATGTCGAGCCCGATTCGTATGGTGCCGGGCTTTCTCACGGCGAGGACGTCGTCGATCGAGAAGTCGAGGTCCGAGGAGACTCTGTTCGTCCACCGGCTTCTCTCGCGGCCGTTGAGGTCGAAGCAGTCTTTGCAATCGTCGAAGCCCTTCTGGGTGTGGCTGCGGTTGATGAGGCAGGTGTAGTTCTTGCAGGTATAGGCTGTCCAGACGACGGTGGAGTCCGGCGGGGTGGACCAGAGGCTGTCGGGGAGGGGGTGGGGATCGACGGAGTGTTTCGGGGCGGCGGGGCGGCAGCGGCGGCGAGGCAGGGGCTCGCAGCCGCGGAGGAGGAGCTTCTGGGCGAGGAGCTCATCGTCGGGGCAGGATCCGTTGGGTTTGTAGGACATGAAGCGGCGGAGCTCGTCTTTGAAGAGGGCGCAGGAGCTTCCGACGGGTGGGAAGATTTGGTCGGAACCGAAATTCTTGTTGAATCCTAGTGGGAGTTGCTGTGCGGATGTGAAGGCGATGTACTCCGGAGGGAGGTCCGCCGAGTTGGTGGCGGAGTCGCCTTCAGTGTCCTCCTCCTCCGGAGGCGGCTTCTGCTTGGTGGAGGCAGTGGTGACTGCGGCGATTTGTGGTTGAGGTTTGAGAGAGCAAGAAGAGTAGAAGGTGGTGGAGACAAAGAGAGTGAAGAGATTTGATGACAATAGAAGCAAAAGAAAGAAGAGGTGGTTGTAAGAGAATGGCTTTGTGTCCATTCTGGGTTGTGATAATGATCTCTCTGATTAATTTGATTTGGATCTCTTAAAAGTTGTTACATCTATAGGCTTACATATGTTAGATGCTGATAAATTAATGTTATGGCAATCTGATTAATTAAATAATTGAGGTCAATCATGGTGGAGGCGTGGAGATAGGTTCTGATCTGCTTCATTTGTTTAAAGCAATATAATCGGTGCCCGTGATCGGTGTCTTGTATAATATTGCAATATGTAGTGAGTACTTCCGTTGAAAGTCAACTGGTGAAAGCTCAATCTAGCCGAAGTCCCATAAAGTAATATTTTAATTTGCTAAGTTGTGACAATTTGACTTACCAAGCACCGGCTGCTCGTGTCTAAATCTATTCATAGGGTATCAATTTGTTTCATTGTTTAAATTTGCCTCTTTCCATGTGCGTCACAGCCGCTCAATTAAAATTGTGATATAGGGAAAAAGATAATTGCATTTATTTTTAGGGACAATTACACCCATATTTTCTAAATTTAAGTAAAATTATAAATAACCTCTTATTATTTTAAAAATTATAAATATCCCCTAAAATATGTATAAATTTAACAAAATTCATTATTCATCAATACGAGTTGTATTTCTTATGCTTTTGATAATATTTTCAGATGAAATTCACATGGTTTAACAAGTTCAAAATATAGAACTATATGTGAAACCAATTTTGAAAAGAAAAAAGTAGTGGTGCTATTGAATTATATAGTGATGTTCGGTAGTGGTTGTTCTGATATAAAATGAAATTACTTCGTAAATATTAGTGGAATCACAAAGTTAATTGAGGGGTTTTGTTGGGTTTGATGAATTGCTTCTTTTGGTGGTTGGGGTGACTGCTATATTACAGAAAAATTATTGATAATTTTGAAAGTTATTAACAGGCTGAATTTTTTTGTTAAATGATAACAAATGTTAAGGAGTATAGTAATTTTTAAAATAAGAGAAAATTATTTATAATTTCACCTAAACTCATGAGAGGTGGATATAATTGCCCCTTACTTTTATCAGAACCACCTATTTATACGTATGTTATACGCTAAAAATTATAACAAAAGTTGTTGACTTATATTATAATGAGAAAAACAAATTCTATTGGATTAATTTGGGTCCAGATATATCGTATAATTCAGGTTTGTGATTATATAATTTTCCTAGTGATGCTATGGTACTCGAGCTTGCATAGTGATTTGGATTCGGGATTCCACTCTACTATGTTTTTGAAAATGATTGAAATTCTAGTATTAGAAGTAGGGCTAGAAATTCGCATTTTGTGAATACTATTTTATTGGCAACGGTAAGAAAAGATGCCTTGGATGTGAAGACGACAAATATTTATATTGATTAAAGATTTGAGAACCAGGCACAGAGGCAAGGGAGTGACTGGAGGTGGCGAGTGTCCACCTATACTATATTTAGAATAAGAATTTTGATGAGAAAAAATAGAAGAAAAATGATCAAAAATGAAAGTTAATAGTATTATCATTTTAAGCAAAAAAAACAAAAAAATCTTTATATTTTCCTTACCAAAATCTAAGAACCAAATTGAGGGCTAAAGTTTATATCAAGTGAAAATTTATACCCGTTTTTATAAAAATTTTGAACTTTCACACTCTTAATTTATAAAAATCCATTTTGACATGGCCGAATCCGGCTTAGCCACGTCGGTGGCAGCTTAAAGTATAAGGCCAACCACGAGTTGCCACGTGTCAAGAGGAGTCCAATTAGACCGTAAATTGGGGGGACTAATGATGGAGGCCGAGCACAGCTCACCAGTGCGCCCCAGCTTTCGATCCGTGTTAAGATCTCCAGTGTCTCCACGAATACAGCTTAAGTGTCTCCACGAATCTCAACAACGGACTCCTCGACAAAGGTCTCCACCTTCCTCGGGTGGTCCTGCATCTTCCTCGAAGTGATCCCGAAAATAATCAGTTCTGACAATGGTTGTACCCGGCGCATTCACGACACGTGCCAAGGAATATCCTTTGTACGAACAGTAAGACTGAGCCGATCCAATCCTAATCCGGCCCACCCATCTCCAATTTCTATAAATAGCATAACGTTACTATTTACAAGGGGTAAGCTTTCCAAATCCATTTTACGCACATTATCACCTTCCGATTACCTGCTCGAATTCTGACTTGAGCGTCGGAGGGTCTTCGCCGGAGACACTTTTGACTAGGCTCACGTGTGTTCCATCCTTGCACAATAGGACCCGACCAGCACACATATACCCTTTACTCGGATTTTTGGACGAACATGGGACCATTTTACTCGGATTACACCTTTGCTCGGAGTGAAGTGTCCCTCGTATGAAATTTGAACACATCATTTTGGCGCTAGAGGAAGGGTTTCTATTCAAACAAGTGAGAAAATAGTTAACACTTGTCGAACCGGAATAGAGCCAGAGGACTCGCACAACCCCTTGGCCCCACAAATCACCATCAACATAGTAGAGTCGCACAATACACCACCCTACCCAGTTCCACAGACCGCTGAAGCGAAGCCTGCCCCACCTATCGGGTAGAACCTCGTCGTTTGACGACTGATCAATTCAACGCACTCTTGCACGAGATCCGAGGGCAGGGAGACCCAAACCCCGCTCCAGCCGTAGCTGCAGAAGACCCTCATGCATTGAGGGAGGAGTTTCGCCCCCCGCGAGGTGTTTGGTTAACCGACACTAAGCGGGATGATGCACGAGTACGCAAGCGAGCTTCCACTAGAAGGGAGGCCCGAAGAGAAAGACAGCCCCCACTCCCTCGCTTCGTCGAGGAAGTAGAGGAGTCTTCCATAGGGGCCTCGTTGGGGAACCCAGCTCAGAGTCATAGAGAGCGCCTGAAGGAAATTTCCCACTACGCAATTAAAATTTAGAGGTGGATCGATGAGGTCCGCCGGGGGGAGAGACCTCGTGACGATATCGGTGAGCTGTCACACCGAATGGAAAAACTTAACCGCAGACTCGAAGAGGTGTCATATCAATCCAGATGGGGATCCACCCAATGGTACTTCATGCCCGATGAAACTGAGCCCTTCTGTCACGGCCTCCAGAGGCCCAGGGCACCCTGAGGAGTCAGGATCCCCATGGACCTGCCTCAATATGATGGGGAGGCCCACCCCAAAGAGCATTTGATACAATTCAAGCACGCCATACGTGTTCATATGATCGATGACGACTTCGCGGCCAAGCTACTGCTTACGACCTTCCAGGGCGTGGCCTTGCAATGGTATGTCTGCCAAGCCCCTGGTTCGATCAGAAGTTTCGCCAATTTGACGATGAAATTCGTCAACCATTTCCAGATGAAGAGTCTGGCCAAGCTGCCCCCGTCCCGCCTACACAAAATCCGGCAGAGGGACAATGAGTCCATGAGGAACTTTTTTTATCGTTTCAACATTGAGCTCCTCAAAATGGAGAGCATCCAGATGGACTTTCTCCTCGATGTGATAATGGGAGCCATATGAAACCAGGCATGCTCGGGCCATCTGGCTAGGAAGCGCTGGACCACCATGGAAAAAGTCATGTCCATTGCCCAGCAATACATGAACGCGGAGGACATGAGGTTTAAAAGGAAACCTGATGCTGGAGAAAAGAAAGATCGCCGACATGACAACGACCTCACACCTTTGGTGATTTCGAGGAAAGAGATCTTCACTATAATCAACGCCAGCGACCCCACGATCTTTCGAAGGCTGAGAAAAGATCCAAGACAAGGACGGAGCCCTCCCGAGAGGAAATAAGTACTGGGCCTTCCACAAACAGGTGGGCAACCACGATACCGAGGGGTGCTTTGCCCTTAAGAAGGAGATTCAACGCCTGATCGATGTAGGCTACCTGGAGATCAAGAAATATGTCAAAAAAAAAGGTCACTGCCCTAAGGGAGAGGACAGCCGTCGACATCGCGCCCCGTCCTCTATGGATGATGACTCTGGATCCCTCAGAAGAGAAAGGTCACATTCCCCTCGAAGGGATCGTACTCCGCCTACTTGGGCCGACAAGCAGCCCGTCGTGTAGGACAACCTCTTTACTCGGGGCATGATTCACACCATAGCTAGTGGGCCAAGCGGCAGGGACACCAAAAGTAGGAGGAAGCAGGTGGAAAGGCGCCTCGATCAAGCTCGATACCACATCGAGGAGTGTTACTACCACGAGAGGTTACAAGTCAACGCAATATCCGGGACAGAGACCTCCGTGGAGGAACCGCTTGAGTTCACTGATTGAGACCTCCAGCATATACCGAAGACGGATGGCCTCGCGAAAGTGCTTGCGAAAATGGACTTGGAAAAGTACACGCTCTCGCCCGTGCAAACCCCCCTCATTGATTTTGGGGGATCCGAAGTGGTTCCCCTCGGCATGATCCAACTCCCAATTTTGTTGGGGAAAGCTCCGAGACAGAAAACTTTGATGATCCCATGCCTAATCGTCGATGCCCCGTTTGCCTATAACATCATCCTAGGGCACCCCGCCCTCAATGCGTTTAGAGCAGTGGTATCCACATACTATCTGAAAATGAAGTTTTCGACCCCAGCCAGGATGGGGCAGGTCACGTGTCGAATCTTAGATGCTTGGAAGTGCTACTCGGTCTCCATTGAGGAGAAGAGGACATCGCCACCCCGACCAGTGGGCACCAATGCCCCACACGTCGACATCCCTGAGTCCTCCGAGCTTAACCTGGAAAAGAGGAGAAAACTCCAGGAAGGAAAGATCACCCCAGCGGAGGACTTCAAAACCATCCAGCTCGTCGAGGGAGATTCGACGAAGACCACCAGGATTGGAATGAACCTCGAACCACAAAGAACCACAAAGCGAAGTTATGCTGGTTGAGTTTCTCCAGTCAAATGTCGATATTTTCGCTTGGAAAGTGTCGAATTTTTCGGGTATTGATCCTGAAGTGATTGTTCACCGCCTTAATGTAGACACTTCGATTAATCCTGTGAGACAAAAGAAGAGAATTTTTTGTGAAGAACGAAGCCGGATCATTGAAGAAAAGGTTAACAAGCTACTCGACGTAGGATATATCATCGAGATCCAGTTCACAGAATGGCTATGCAACGTGGTCATTGTGGCAAAGGGTGACAACCGATGGCGGATGTGCAATGACTTCACCGACCTCAACAAGGCCTACCTGAAGGATCACTATCCCCTTCCCCGAATTGATCAACTTGTGGACTCGATGGAGGGATGTGAGTTGATGAGCATAATGGACGCTTTTCAAGGCTACTGCCAAATTTACATGGTAGAGGAGGATAGGGGAAAGACGTCATTTTTTGTTGCAATGGGGACATATTGCTTTCTTGTAATACCCTTCGGGCTGAAAAAACACTGGCGCTATGTACCAGACGCTAGTCAACCTCATGTTCAAGGAGGAGATCGGCAAGACCGTCGAGGTATACGTGGACGATATGATAGTCCGAAGCAACCGGGAGTCCGATTATCTGGGACACCTTGCTCGAACTTTCAAAATCTTAAGAAAATATGGCTTGAAAAGAAACCTCAACAAGTACACGTTCGGGGTCCGCTGAGGTAAGTTCCTCCGATATATAGTCAGCTACAGAGGGATATAGGCCAACCCTGCAAAAATTCGTGTTATCCTCGACATCGAGCCCTCTAGCTCCATAAAGGAGGTCCAGAGACTGGTGGGGAGAATAATCGCGCTCAATAGATTTATATCCCCCTCAGTGGATTGAAAGCTCCCATTTTTCAAAGCTCTAAGGGTGCTGCCGAATTGGAAGTAGTCCGAGGAATGTTAGCGCGCCCTCACCGAATTGAAGCATTACCTGACCGAACCCCCACTGTTGTCAAAGCCCATTCCAGAGAAACCATTCTATGCCTACCTAGTTGTTTCCTCAAACGCTATCAGTTCGGTTTTGGTCGTCGTGGACCATAGGGTCCACCGCCCTGTCTATTACTTGAGCAAGCTCCTTTAAGGCCCTGAATAGAATTACATGGAAATCGAGAAGTTAGCCCTTGCCTTGGTCCACTCCGCTCGAAAGCTGATACAATATTTCCAAGCCTACACTATCGTGGTTCTGACAAACAAATCACAAAGACAAGTGTTGACTAAGCCTGATGCATCTGGTCGGCTAGTGAAGTGGGCTGTGGAACTCAGGGAATTTGACATCCAATTCCAACCTCGGACAGCTATTCACGCCCAGGTGTTGGCAGATTTCATCATTGAGATGAACCTGATGATGGAGAAGGGCCCGAAGACATCATGGACCCTCATCGTCGATGGATCCTCCACGAATTCTTGAGGGGGAGCCGGGATTTATTTGTCGGACGAGCTAGGCAACGAGCTTGACTTGCCATTCGCCTCGACTTCCCGATTTCTAACAATGAGGTGGAGTATGAAGCCCTGGCTGCAGGGATGAAGATAGCTTTGGATAAAGGGGTGGATGAATTGGTGGCTCTGATCGACTCGCAATTGGTCGCCGAGCAGGTCAATAGGAACTATGACGCCAGGGAGGCATCGACGAAGAAGTACCTCGAGGAGGTCAACAAATTGAAAGGAATATTCGTCAAGTTCGCGCTCGAGTAAGTCCCACGGGCGGATAATGAGAGGGCGGATCAACTGTCAAAGTTGGCAAGCTCAATGAGAGGGACAAAAGAAAGGCGGATAACCATGTTGAGCTCATCGACACCCCTAATCGGAACTGGGACTCCCCAGTGTGTACTCGCTATTGAAACCCCCCAGGAGTGGATCTCCGAGTTAATCGATTACCTAAAGGAAGGAATTCTCCTCGAGAATCCCGTCAAGGCTAAGAGACTCCAACTACAAGCCTCTAGCTATGCTTTGGATGGGCAGGGACGCCTGTTTAGGAAAATTTTTGATGGGCCTCCTCGACGATGTCTGAGCAAGTAGTAGGCGAGGGAGGTAATCGAAGAGATACACCAGGGGTGCTATAGAAACCATACCGGACCACAGTCCCTTGCCAAGAAAGTATCTTGAGCAGGTTTTTTCTAGCCCAACCTCGTGCAGGACTGCTTTGACTTTGTCCGTAGGTGCCGGACATGCCAAATGCTCGCCAACCTCATCTGCCAGCTCGCTTCTCAGATGGTGAATGTGGAAATTTCTTGGCCTTTTGATCAGTGGGGGATAGACATCCTCAGAGCATTCCCTCAAGCCCCCGGTCAGAGAAAGTTCGTAATCGTCGCCGTGGAATATTTCACGAAATGGGCCGAGGCGGAAGCCGTGGCCAAGATCACCGATTCGACCGTCAAGATCTTCTTATAGAAAAACATCATTTGTTGTTTCAAACTCCCAAGAGTTATCATCTCCGACAACGGGACCCAGTTCCAGAGTCATCGGGTGAGGGAGTGGTGCTCTAGCCTTAAGATTAAGCAGCGATTCACCTCGGTTGGTAATCCCCAAGCAAATGGACAAGTCGAAGTCACCAATCGGACGATTCTCCACGAACTCAAGACCACTCTGGCAGAGGCTCGAGGCAATTGGGTCGACGAGCTCCCAGACGTGCTATGGGCTTACCGAACCACTCCTCGGACAACAAGGGGTGATGCACCATATGCCCTAGTTTACAGGTCCGACGCCGTCATACTTGTCGAAATGCTGCACCCCTCTGCTCGGGCTACACACTTCGACGAAATGGCCAGCATTAATGCTCGCTTGTTTGAGCTGGACTTCGTCAATGACAGGAGGCGTGCCGCCTTGCGGAGAATGGATAACTTTTGGGCATCTACTGCCCGTACCTACGATCGCCATGTCCTTCTTCGAACATTCCAAATCAGGGACCTAGTGGGACGGTCCATTTAGAGTGGTCAAGATCTACAAAAACAACGCTTGCCACTTTGAAGATATGTCGGGGAAAGAACTACCCCGACCTTGGAATGCCACGAACCTAAAAAGGTTCTACGTGTAATTTCTCCTGACTGGGCCTAGGGTAGACGACTTTTTTAAATGTTTTGTCAAGCAAAATCTTGTAAATCATGTCATTCAAACTTTAGGATTTTTATCCTATCGGGGCACTAGACTTACTCGACGTTCAATTACTTGATGTTTTATTATACAATGTCGTGTTCCACATCGAACTGTTTAAACTTCATGCACTTAATTTTTAAGTCTACCTTCGAGCTAATTTCTTTTGATTTTGCTTGATTAGATTTAAAATCTTGAAAATCAAATTCCGTTGATAAAGGTTGAAATACCAAACAACGAATTTCAAAAACCAGGATACGTTCCTTGAACAATAAATTTTATTAATAGCGAGAGAAACTACACTTTCCTCAAAAAATGGAAAATACAAATGAGAAATTACAAACAACCTCATCGGGCTTACAACTTCTTCAGAAATTGAAAAATGAAAAAGTGAAAATGAACAAAAATGAGGAAAGGCCTATGCGCCATCTCCTTCCTCGGCCCTTACATTGGGCGCCCTCTTCATCGCCGGGGTGCCAGTCGCCCCATGATCAGTTTCTCCTCGGTCCATAGGGATCACGTCATCTGGCTCCACGTCCGAGGAAAGAGGCCTTCCTAAGAGCTTGTTCTCCTCATTGCGGACTTGCCTCTCAACGATGGAGATGACCCCTGAGAATTCCGCTTTCTGGTAAGCGGGTAACGGCTCATTATCATCCCCGGCATCTGCCTCCCCAGCGTCAGATGGATACCGTAGCCATCCATTGGAAAATCTAGGGGAATGACTCCTCGAGCCTTCAGCTAGCTGAAAGCGTTACCGAAGTCGAGCGCATCATCGTTGGCCCCGCGGAGGAGAGTCGCGTACTCGAATACAGGCCCGCAAACGAACCACTTCATGACCTCCCTCGCAAAGTCAGGGATCATGAGCTTCAGTTCGGCATTGGCCTCTGCCTTGCCCTCACGGCAACCCTTTTTTTCCCCCCGAGCAAAAGCCTCATCAGCCTTTCGTTTCAGGCGGCAGTTCTAGTCTTCGAGCTTGGACTCCTTTGTTTTGAAGTCGAGCTCAAGCTTGTTCACCCGCTCCTCTAGCCTACGGGTTTTCTCCCGCTCCCCCTCGATCTCCTGTTGAGCGACTTCATTCTTTTGCCACTCTTCATTGACGTCTGCCTGTAGGCTGCTTCCTCGGGCCTCGTTCTCGGCCTTATCACATCTTGACCTGCTGACTTCCAATCGACGAAGTCTATGAAACATCCTCTACTGGAGGGTGTTGAGGTCTTTCACGATGCTCTTGGCCAGATCTGTATCGTCGAGCTCGGTTAAAGCCACCTGATCCGCCTTAAAGATGCCATTCCTCCAGCACTTTATGGCCAGGCCTCGATTCCGACCGGTTAGGATGCTCGCATCGGAGAGATCACCAAACTTGGAGCCAAAGCATGGCTCCGTAACTTCCGTGTAGGTTAGCACCTCCAGCTTCTCGGACGTATAACCGGAGCCATCAGCGGGGAGCTTGCCTTTGTTGCTCAGCTTCGAAGCTGGCTTTTTCGGAGAAGGCCCCACTGTCTTCTTCGAAACTGCTGAGGAGTCGGGGCCCATTCTCTTCTTCTGCACCAATGGAGTGTCCTCCTCGACGTCGATGGTTTCAACGCCGTCCCGCGCAGGGGCTTGTACGGGAACGATGGCGGCTTGAACCGCAGACCCTGGGGTCGTAGTAGCCATTGAGGGGCAATCGTTGGCGTCCCCACGTACCTCCTCCAGGGGAGTGGGGGAGATGACCTTCTCTTTCCACCGCTCACCTGGCCTAAGAGATTCAATTGGCCCATCTCTAAGATGCGTTGAGATGCAAAACCAAAATAAGAAAAGTCGGTCAGAATCATCCTTGGGACGGATCCGAGCAGCAAGCAAATTCAAGCTAAAAAAGTGGGGGAAGTAATAATAAAAATAATGGAAATACTGAATACAATATCCTCGGTCACTAATCTGGCCAGCGAGAGCCCGACCTTTACCAAAAACCTCTCTTGAATCAGAAAAATAGGGCATATTAGCCCCTACCTTTTGTGGCCGAGGACCTACTCCCTCGATCAGCTGGACGACCCTAGTCCGGCCAAGGAAAGTTTCTTGACTTCTGGGTTATGAAACCTCCTCACCAGCCATTCCTGATCGGAGTGAACGAAGAATCATTCGCCCATCGAAAGGAGCTTATTCCCACCTTTGGCGATCATTCACCGCCTCATCTCCTCCACCTTGCTCGGGCTCTTTCTGCCTCTCCTCGGCTGGCTTGTATTTGCCTCGCCCGGGCATCAAGATAATGCCCCCACCTGTTGTTCTTCCTTGAAAGAGACTTCGACATCCATGGAGATCGACAAATCTATGTCGCTTAAAACTTCTTCGATGGGGGAAGAGGAGTACCTAGGTTTTGGCTCGTCTAAAGAAATGTTTGGCTACTCGAAGAGTTTCCGATATGCTCGGTGCTCTCAGGTCTATGCTTGGAATGATTTCTCAACTCGATGTAAAAATGACTTGCCCATAACCACGACCAGAGCCCCTATTTATAGGGCGGTAAAGACGCTTCTCGGGAGGTCCAACCGTTGCTTGCAATCATTACCAACGGTCAAATCTCAATGGTCAAATTTTCGAATTTACCACCAAACCCATGATCGAACAATCGTGCGGGGTATACTAAGCGGAGTCTTCTCGAAGTTCACGATCTGCCCGGTCCAAATGAGTCCGATCTGACCGTAAGCTGGGGGGACTAATGATGTGGCCGAATTCGGCTTAGCCACGTCGGTGCTAACTCATAGCATAAGGCCAACCGCGAGTTGCCACGTGTCCAGAGGAGTCCGATCAGACCGTAAACTTGGGGGGACTAATGACGGAGGCCTAGCACAGCTCACCAGTACATCTCAGTTTTCGTTTCGTGTTAAGATCCTCGGTGTATCCACGAATACAACCTAAGTGTCTCCACGAATACAGCTCAAGTGTCTCCACGAATCTCAATAGTAGACTCCTCGATAAGGGTCTCCACCCTCCTCTGGTAGTCCCGCATCATCCTCGAAATGGTCCCGAAAATAACCGTCTCTAACAATAGTTGTCCCGATTCATTCGATCCAACCTTAATCCAGCCCACTCATCTCCAATTTCTATAAATAGTATAACATTACTGTTCACAAGGGGCAAGCTTTCCAAATCCACTTTACGCACATTATCACCTTCCGATTACCTGCTCAAATTCTGATTTGAGCGTCAGAGGGTCTTCGCCAGAGACACTTCTGGCTAGGCTCACGTGTGTTCCATCCTTGCACAATAGAACCAGACCAGCACACATATATCCTTTACTCGGACTTTTGGATGAACATTGGACCATTTTTCTTGGACTACACCTTTGCTCGGAGTGAAGTGTTCCTCGTACAAAATTCGACCACATCACATTTAATATTTTATAAAAATTTGATATCTTCCCTCCAAATTAGAATTTCTGACTATGTTTCCGTAAGAACATGTATGATAGAAGAAAGAAGAAAACGAAAAACCTGTAAAAATGGCAAAGTTGTAAGTTACAAGTTGCAGTAATGAGTTTAACGTCACAAGTTTTTAGTGTTTTACATATTTTACATTTATTCAAACAATTGAGCTTAAATATTCCCGCTATATGAAAATCAATTGCAAATTCCAATGTGAAAGGCGAACTTGGAGCAATTGTTTGCGGAGTGAATCACATGTAGTTGGGTCAATGGATCTATATAGACCCTGGGAAATGATGTGCAATTATTTTTCTTTTTATGTACAAATTCCTGGTTTCTCTCGAAGAGCCAGTTTGTCCTCAAAAATTATTTTATTGATCTGATTTTGGGCTCTATTCATGCGTTTAACGACTGTAATTTATTTGATAAAAAAATATAAAACTAAATGGCGTGGATAAATCGTGAGGTGTTAGGGTACATTTACATGGAGTCAAAGACCCGGCCCGTAGAAGAATTTCGAACTTCTCCTAGAAGTCCGAGCGTATGTTCGTCGTGCACTCTTCATTGTCTTTTCTAATATGTGCCTTAGTGGCTGTATGAAATTGCTGTTTAGCCATAAGCATCACACTTGCTATATTTAAAATGGAAAACACTAAAAAAAGACATCTTGTGAGGACGTGATAGTAGGGGTTAGGTATAGTGTGTGTGTGTGTGTGTCTGTGTAGATAGATAGGTAGTTCTCAATAAAAATATATTTTATATTACCTGATCTCATCCTAGTCAAAACACAAAATGAACACAAATTTTGGTTGTAACTAAGTGAAACTTCAGCCTTACTTTTCTCCCAAATGGCAATTGTTGCCTTGGAGTTTATCGAAATTGAGCTCGTAAGTTTGAAATCAATGTCCATGCAATGGTCTTTAGGGATGTTTGTTTCTCAACGAGTTATACAGCGATCATAAACATATGTTGTCCTAACTTGTTTAGCAAAATATAAGGTAAGTACGAGGAAAGTACTCAAATTTATCAACCTAGATTCTGACCCATTTAGATATATTTGAAAAAAAGTATTTGTAGAATTGTATTTTTATAATAGAATTTTTTTAATCAAATTATTTTTCATTTAAATGTAGTCATTAAAAGTGCTTTAAAACATATATATTTTTTAGAAGCTAGTTTGAATAACTTCAAAAAAAAATGATTTTTAGTTTTGCTTTTTAGGAAATGTCCTATTGAACACAATATTTTCTTTTTTTTTGAAAAATAAATGCTTCTCCTTTCAAAAAAAAACACATCTAATGACCTCTTCATCTTCTTAGTTCTAGTTTTCTAGTATTTAGTCACCCTCCATTTAAAAATATGTATTATCTACATATTATTATAAAAAGATTAAAAGAATAACATTTTTGTTTCACAAATTGTAGTTATTTTATATAATTTCACAAGTGTTATTCTTCATTTCCGTGTGAAATAAATAGACATACAAAATTGACAGTACTTCATCAAAAGGCTAATTGGTGATGCTACCTTAAGTTTGTGTTGAAGAAATAGACTTGTGCTTAATTCACTCTCGAAAGCTAGCTCATGAGGGAGGATTGTACAAGCTAATATAAACCACATCATATTATTGTATTTATTCGATGTGGGACATTTAACAATTTGCGCACCAATAATTTAAAGATACCTATCTTGATTTTTGCAAAACAATGGAATATGGGAAAAGTTTGTCGTGAATCATCTACGATGTTTAAGTCAAAATTCATCATCAAAATAATAATAAAAAACAATAATCGAACGAGGTATTAAGAGGAAGGGATAATTACTCCCACTACCCATGAGTTTAGGTTAAATTACAAATAATAACCCCTTGTATCGGTAATTACCAATACCCCCCTAAGTTTTGTGGACTTATTGGTAAAATAGACGGAAGTAATAAAATATCCATTTTGCCCCTTGAATATTTGAAGTATTTTTTATTTAAAAAAATAAAAAAATAGGTATATGATTAAGTTGACCAAAATACCCATCCTTAATATTTTTGGGGAAAAAATTATCATTTTCTTCCAACAAAACCCTACCTCCCACCTCCACCACCCAACTGCCGCCACCCTTCACTCCACTGCTACCGCTACCGCCGCCGCCGCTGCCTCACTCGGACCGCTCCTGTCCGCCGCCACCTCACTCCATCACTCACACCACCACCGCCCCCACCCCAACCTTCCTCTTCCTCTTCCTCTTCCCCCCACCCCAACTTTCCTCTTTCTCTTCCTCTTCCTTTTCCTCTTTCTTTTCTTTTTTCCTCTCTTTTGTTTTTACTTCTTTTTCTCAGATCAAGATAGGAGATCGCTCTCTCTCTCTCTAGTGGTGGTGAGTGGAGATGGCGGGGGGTGGAAGACGGCGAGCGCAGACGGCGGTGGAGGAGGGTTTCTCTCCCCCCTCCCCGTCTCTTGATCTCCTCTCCCTCATTTGTATCTCTCTCTCTCTCTCTAGCCCTCTCCTCACCCTCGGTATTTCTTCCTCTCACTCTAGATCGGACGGTCGGTGACGGCGGCGGCAGACGGAGGCGATGGATGGCGGGCACAGATGGTGGTGGAGGAGGATTTCTCTACCCCCCTCAGTTGTATCTCTCACTACAAGAAAAAACGGTATTTTCGGCGGAATTTTCGATGGAATTTCGGCGAATTTTCGGTAGATTTTTTTTTTTTAATTAAATATATTTTCGGCGGAATTTCCCGCCGAAATTCCGCCGAAATGTTTTTATATTTTTGAAAATAAAATTTCAATCGCCACACCAAGGAATCGAATCCGAGACCTCACCCCAACTCGCGCGCGCGTGCGTACACGCCCCCGAAAATATCCCAACTTTTGGAGTTGCTGGGCATCGAACCTTCGACCTCTCGCTTGGCAAACAACACTCTTACCGTTGAGCTATGTTCACTTTGTTGACATAATTCATTACATTATATATTTATATCATACAACAATTCAAATAAAAATAATTAAAACTAATTAATAATAATAATAATAATTATTATTATTATTATTATTATTATTATTATAATAATAATAATACGTTTTTTATTGTTTGAAAATTTTAATATTTTTAAATTTTTAAAAAATTTATATATATAATACATAATATTATATACATATATATATAGCATACAAAATTCATTTAATTCTAATTAAAATAATAATAATAATAATTCAAATAAAAATAAAAATTTGAAATTTTAATATATTTTAAAAATATATAAAAATATTATTATTTTTATCTAAATTATTATTTATTATTATTATTTTTTAAATTCAAAAATATTATTTTTTATTTAAAAAAAAAAATTTATATTTTTTAAATTTTTCGGCGGGAATTTCCGCCTAAAATCCGCCGAAAAATTTTTTAAAAATTATTTTTTAATTATTTTTTATTTAAAAAAAATATTATTTTTTATTTATTTTTAATTTTTTAAATTTTTCAGCCGAATTTTCCGCCGAAAAATTTAAAAAAAATTATTTTTTATTTATTTTTAATTTCAAAATTATTATTTATTATTTATTTTTAATTTTTTAAATATTTCAGCGGGAATTTCCGCCGAAAATCCGCCGAAAATTTTTAATTTTTTTTTTATGTTTTTTTAATTTTCCGCCGAAATTCCGCCGAAAATCGAGCATTTTCTTGTAGTGTCTCTCCTCTCCCTCGTCTATCTCCCCCCCCCCCCTCTCCTCTCCCTCTGTCTCCGACAGACGGAGGCGCGCAGGCCAGTAGCGGGCTGTTTGTGTGTGTATATATATATTTATAAATAATTTTTATATTATATATGTGTATGAATATATTTATAAATGTTTTGTATTTTATGTTTATATATATTTATATTATGTATATAAATTTATAAAATGTGCAAATATATTTATATAAACATTTATTATGTGTAAATATGTATATATATAGAGAGAGAGAGACATTATGAATAAAAAATGTTCAAATATATTCTCCTATTTATTCAATATAGAACATAAAATTAGTCATAAGGGTAAAAGAGTCAATTCATAATTGGCCAAATATATTCCTACCTTCAAAAGGGCAATTTTGAAAGTTCAGTTGGGTTTACAAACATTGACCGTTAATCAACCTAAACGAAGTTGAAAATTGAAAGACGTAAACAAAATTCAGGGGGGTATTGGTAATTATCTATATAAGGGGGTATTATTTGTAATTTGGTCTAAATTCAAGAATAGTGGGAGTAATTATCCCGAAGAAGAATTAAAATA
Organism: Petrea volubilis; assembly: GCA_026212405.1. Classification (NCBI taxonomy): domain Eukaryota; kingdom Viridiplantae; phylum Streptophyta; class Magnoliopsida; order Lamiales; family Verbenaceae; genus Petrea; species Petrea volubilis. The sequence continues at coordinate 19,926 of JAOWBU010000294.1, forward strand.
ATATAATGGTATAATATTCTTCAAGTTTGTGAGGGATCAGAACTGTCTTTATGAATGCATGAGCGACCATATTTACATTAGTGCCCATGCGTAGCCAAACACCCTCTAAATGTTGTCACCTTTAAATAAATTAGACCAGTGATAAAATAGAAGACATTTTCACTTATGCAGATCATATTGATAACAATTTTCATATGTTACTTTGGTGTTTTGCAACTATCATTTTTCTTTCTTTTTTTTTTTTTCCCTGACAGTGGACCAAAATCGAAAATGTCCATAAAAGATATGTAATTCTTATACCAACTTTTGATATTCCAAATTCGCCCTTTCCATGCTCAGAAACATTTTATGAAAGCGGACTACAATAGTAAATTTGAGACCAAACCACAAGTCATAACTCTTATCGTAGAAACTTCTCTCTAATTTCTATTGCCCCTCTTCTTTATCAAAGCAAAAAAAAAAAAAAAAACTCATCTTCTCCACTCCCGTCATTTCGATATAATCAAATATTGTTTGTCAATAATCAAGCCGGCCAATTTCTTCAATATCGTTATCAGAGAACTTAAGTTTTCATTCAATTGGTAAATCCATGAATTTTTTAAGAATTTACATATTTTTACCTATGGCTGTCAATGGGGTGGATTTTAATCCGAATTCGATTTGAGTTCGATCCAAATTTTAACATGTTTGATCGATTAAAATATTCGATAGATCAGATCCAATTATAAATATCCGTAATTCAAAATAAATAGATAACATATGGAATCAAGCAATCTGATCTGTTAAATATCCGAATCTGAACTTTAAATTTTTATTAGATTATTAACCTTATGTATATAATATTAGTAAAGAAGCTTAATAGAATACAATACATAATCATAATAATTGATAATACCCTTTTTTTTTTATCTTTCAATGTAATTTTTTTAATAAAATAGCATATGCTTTTTGTACATATTCTAAAATAATCTTTTAATTAGTTAAAATTTTATTTTGCACATAAGAAATAATTTTTTATACATTACTTGATTTTAAATTTTTATTTTTTTAACTGTTAATTGGATCGGATTTTTTTATTGGATGTCAGACTTTTATTGAACTTCGACTCAAGTTGTATTCAATGTAAATTTCATACAACTTTGATTGAATTCAAATATTAAAAAGAATACCGATCAAGAATCTCTCAACTGCAAAATTAGACCATGGCCCGACACGTCTTGTGGCATATGCCCCACAATTAAATAACTTCTCTATTTCTCATTTCATTATTTGTCTTGTGTTAGTTTCTTCGAATCATTCTGATTTAAATATTTAAATATTTTTGTTGGAGGTCCCAAAATCCCCAAAGCTATGTTTGATGTTGTTTTGGGGTGCTTTTGGAAAAATATTTTGGGGAATATATTTTAGCAGTGGGTTGGAGAACATATAAAAAATGAAAGATAGAGGTAGAGTAAAAAAAATTTATTTGGGGCAAAATTAAATTTCTATGTTTGAGGGGAGGGGTGGGAAAAAATTTTTAAAATACCCTTTTTTTTAACCCACATTTTCAAAATACCCTAATTTGAAAAAAAAAATTCAAAATACCCTAAAACGGAGTTCCCGATCTCGGCCAAACTGTTCATGTCAGATCTCGGTCCGCGCATCCCCACTAAAAAATACATTGTATATATATTATATATATTTTTTTATTCTTGACCGGGATTGGCGATCCCGGTCAACATTTTCCTTTTTTTTTAATTAAATTAAAGGTTGGCCGGGGTCGCCAAACCCGGCCAACCTGTTTGAATTTTTTTTTTTATATAAATTAAAGGTTGGCCGGGTTTGGCGACCTAGGGCAGTAAACGGATATTAAACGGAGCGGATATGCTGTATCCGAATCCGTATCCGATTAAATTTTACTGTATCCGTATCCGAATCCGAATCCGTCGGATATTGGCAACCTATATCCGAATCCGCATCCGGCGGATATTTTACGAATTCGGATATATCCGTATCCGTTTAGTATTTTTTAAAATATAATATAATTATGAATTTTTGGATATCCGAATATCCGAATCCGCTAACAATTATCCGAATATCTGTTTAGATATCCGAATCCGTTTATCCAAATATTTGATTGGATATCCGAATTCGTTTATCCGAATATCCGAATCTGTTTATATTTTATCATTAATACAATTAATATAATTCATATTATTCATTCCTATTTTTCTATTTATTCTTATAATGTATATAAATTAATAAATAATCTAATTAAATCATATAAAGAGTAAGAAGAGATAAGGATATAATAATAATAATAATTTAATATAATTTATCGAATACGGATAACGGATATAAGTAAACGGATATATCCAACGGATATACAATCGGAGCGGATATTAAACAGAGCGGATATCTAATTACCATATCCGTATTCGTTTATTACTCGGATACCTATAATCGGATACGGATATATCCGTTTTAAACGGATGCGGATAATATGCCTCGTAAACGGATACGGATGCGGACGGTAATCGAATTTTCGGTTTTCCGTTTACAGCCCTAGGCGACCCCGTCCAACCTATTTAATTTTTTTTTTATATAAATTTAAGGTTGGCCAGGTTTGGCGACCCCGGCCAACCGAAAAATTAATTTTTTTTTTATTAATTTCAATTTCTTGGCATGCTTTTATGCAGCATGCGTTTTTGCCAAAAATCAGCCTTTTTTTGAAATGTCACGGTAAAAGTTGAAGCATGCTTAATACTTCAACCTTTTAGCATGCTTTGCCTCAGTTTTTTTGCAGCATGCTGTGTTTTATTCGAAAAAAAATTTGAAACTTCAGAACACTTGCAATGAAATTTGAAACTTCAGTACATCTCTGCTCATTATATATACTACCACACTTCATTCATTTCCTCACCTCAGCTCAGTATTGTAAGTGTTATTTTCTTGTTTAAAATGCAGTATTTGATTTGCTCAATTTTAATAGTGAAGTGTTCTAATTTTTTTTATATTTTTTGATTTTGCAGTTGATAAATAGTGAAGCAAGTTTATATAAGTGTGTAAGATTTTTTTTAATTAATAATGTATATATAGTGATTTTGTTTATTATTATCTTGTACTTATTTTCATTCTTAATTTATGTAGGTCTGATTATTGCATTATGTTCGATCTTACAATTTATTTGGAGGTATGTTTCTATAACTTTGTCTATTTATCCTTTCTAGACAAATAGTGATAATTTTCATTGATATAGTTGATTAGTAATTGTTGGTTCGCTAATTAAATTGGAGAATTAATCTTAGAAAATTAGTTGATTTATAATTGTTTGTTCGGTAGTTGTTTTGTAATTGTTGGTACTGAATGATATTTATATTTATATACGGACATTGATTAAAAAAATTAGTAATTTAACTAATTCTTGTGTGTGTGTTAAGAGCGTGTGTGTGTGTGTGCGTGTGTGTATGTTGAGAGTGTTGGTGTGCGTGTGTGTGTGTGTGTGTGATAACTTATGTGTGTGTGTGTGTAAGAGTGTTGGTGTGTGCGTTTGTGTGAGAGTTTACGTGTGTGTGTGTTAAGAGTGTGATATGTTGAAAGTGTTGGTGTGCGTGTGTGTGTGTTAGGTTAGGTTGTTGGTCATAATTAGTGTTGGTGTGCGTGTTAGGTTAGGTTAGGTTTGGGCGTGGTCTCATATTACAACTATAACACCAATACCTGTATTTAGACGCTTGCTAACTGGGCAAGATTTGGATGACGATGGGGAAAATCGAACAACACTCCCGTTTGGTGCTCGGTCAGTTACGTTAGCAATATCGTTAGATTAGTTTTGGTTTCTACTTGTTGTTAATTTTGTGTTTGTTTTGTACTAACGACATTGTAGGTGGATTAATTACTACACACATAGAGAGACGGTTAGGCACTCGCTACCCGTTGTGCGAGACTTGTTTGATAGGATGTGGGACAAACAGGTAATATATTTTCTACCTGATCGTGTATTAATTTATATTTGATTTTTCATATATGATGTAATGCGCTATCGTGCTTTTTTGATAGTTCATATGGCGTTCTTACGACCCCAATGCACCTGAGATAGCCGGGCTACCTAACGATAAGGGGGGGGGGGGGGGGAATATTGGCATGCTTCAGTACCGCTACTGAATTATGCTATTGTAGAGTTTCATCGTCCTGAACGCGTTATGAGACAGTTTGGGATGAGACAAGGGATCCCGCCTATGATTCCATTGTCTGAAAGAACAACGCCAAGAATTGATCGAAGGGGTCCAAACTCTACTAAGGATTGGGGAATGAAGTATGCTCGTTTTGCCGATGTTTGGAATAACGTGTATGCATACGTGGTCGAGATGCCCCCAATCACTCCCGGCTTACCTCATACGATCGAGGGTTATATGGACAGGTACTTGAGGCATACGGTTCGTCAAATCACTCCCCCCCAAGGGTATACACACAGTACTGGGTTTCAACCCTCAAATCCGTCAGCGTGGCGTGTCATGGTTAGTGACTTTTTGTGTTTGTGTTTTTTTATGTACACATATGTTTCGTTGTTCCATCACGAACTAATATTTTGGAGCTGATTTTGTGGACAGGTCGAAGGGTTGGAGTATTTTACAATGGAGGCTACCAGACTAAATATTCCATATCTAGTCGAGCATGCAAGAATGTTGGAGGAAATTGCTAGAGCAGAAATTGGAGTAGCCGGCCAGGCGGGGCCCGACTTACCTGTGTTTGTAGGGGCGACAAGAGATCCGCGTCCTAGGCGCGGTAGAGGCCGTGTTGTTAGCGGGAATGAGACTGGTACGTCAACTGATCAAGAAGGTGAATGCCCGCCTACATATGTCCCAAACATTGAAACTCGACGCACCAGTTCTAGCATGCCACATGAATTTTATGTACCTACGCCGGCTCCGCCCTTACAGACGTACGACATGGGTTCTACAAGCGTGTTTGATCAATTTTTCAACACGCCGTACACGGAGATGCTTAGCATGACACCGACCGAGTACCCTTCACAGCGATCATTCGAAGTTGGTGGTCCTAGCAGTGGGCACGTACAAGAGCCACATACATTTAACACTTCGCCTGTACCAATTGGCGTGTGGTTGAGCAGAGGTGAAGAAATTCCAGATTCTAGCTCGAACCCAGATTCCAGCTCACTTGACCCCCAGTCGGACACGTACGTATCCGCACAGTCCGAAGAAGAAGAACCCCCTCGGAGAGGTCAACGCGTTAGACGCGCTCCACGATGTGGTACCGAGGGCCATTTAGGCCATCACTAAATTGATACTAATGTACTATTATATATTGTGTTTTATTTTGTTTGAATGAAGATGTAAATGATGGAATGTATGGTTAAGTTAAAGTTATAAAAATTCCCAATTTCCATACAACAAAGCGTTTTTGTTTTTTAAATATTACTACCAGCCTTTTTATTAATTTATGTCAAGTATTTTCTCAGTTTTTCAATTATTGCATTTTCTATAAATAATTGAAATTCAAAAAATAGGAATTTACTGCTGCATAAATTATCTAATTCGGTGTTATGTAAGTTATTCAATTAAAAATCAAGTATTAAATTTTATTATTCATATAATACATATAATCTCAGAAAATACGATTCCCGGTCCCGGTTTAAATACCGAAATTTGAATAAAAAAAAAATATTTTCGGTTGGCCGGGGTCGCCAATCCCGGCCAACCATTTAAAAAATAAAAAAAAATTTAAATAGGTTGGCCGGGGTCGCCAAACCCGGCCAACCTTTAATTTATATTAAAAAAAAATTCAAACAGGTTGGCCGGGTTTGGCGACCCCAGCCAACCTTTAATTTAATTAAAAAAAAAAGGAAAATGTTGACCGGGATCGCCAATCCCGGTCAAGAATAAAAAAATATATATAATATATATACAATGTATTTTTTAATGGGGATGCGCGGACCGAGATCTGACATGAACAGTTTGGCCGAGATCGGGAACTCCGTTTTAGGGTATTTTGAATTTTTTTTTTCAAATTAGGATATTTTGAAAATGTGGGTTAAAAAAAAGGGTATTTTAAAAAAAAATTCTGGAGCTAGGCCAGCAGGAAGGTACAATTATCCTCTCTTAAATTTATACAAAATTGAATTTCATATGTAGGTTATTAAGATTCAAAAGTTTGCCCCCGTAAAAAAATAAGTGAACCTTTTATATTTTATAAAACTTTAATCCTACGGCCACAAACAAAAATTTTCTGATTCTATACCTAGTTGTCACTAATTTCAGTTAGAGATGTTTATAGTGAAGATTTAATGGCAAAACAGATGGTTGAATTCGTGATAATTGAATTTTTTTTTATCAGTAATTTATTACTATACGTGCGTCATATTCATTCTCAATAGTAATAACTTTAAAATTCTAATTGACCGTGCAAAACCCGTTTCCTGTTTTTTAGACAAAATAATTTTTTTTTTTATTGTTACACAGTCCTTTTTTTTTCTTTTTTCTTTTTTCTTTTTATTGATGTAAAATATAATTATATGTAAGAACTGGATTGATCAAGTTCTGTACCTCGTGAAAGCTTCGGGTGTACGGAATATTGTATATTAAAAAATAAAAGGACGCCTAAGTCAAAAATGTTGGGCTTCTTACATATCACTGCCCCCCAAAAGAGAAAAAAGGAGGGCAAAAAAACAAAAGGTAAACAAGAAAAGCAATGGAAAACTAAAGTTTTTAGTAAAATACAATAGAGGGGGAGGGGGGGAAGAAAAGGAAGCAAAAAAAGAAAAAAAAAAATTGATTGAGTATTGATTTATGTAAATTTGATTTCTATGCAGTCCCTCAAGAATAATTTCTCCTATTACAAAAATTTAATTTGATCTTTTGAGATACTTGAATCCCGTAGATGAATCAAAGCAATCGAACTCACCCCTGTACAGATTCATCAATTTCAACAACTCAGTCACCTTCTCCTTCGCACTTTCCCCACATCCCACCTGCAGCACAACCAAGAGCTTCTGAAAAGCCCCAAGCTGCACTGCCTCCACCACAGCATTTTCATTTTTGTCCCCCAAACTCATCTTCCAAAGAATCGAAATCGAAAATTCTGTCGCCGTATCTGACACACGCAGAATCTTCTTTATGATTAACGGGATCGTTAACGCGTTAGCGCACGCGCTTTCTCTCCCTTCTTCCATGTTGCAAATGCTATCCAATACGCCTAAAGCCTTCTCACAAATGCTTTTGTTGCCGTCAACAAGAATGTCGAGAATCAGAGGGATTAGGCCCAATTGGACAAATTTCAACGTGATTATGGGACTTTTGCTATCTTGTAACGATCCCGCATTCATCATATAATGGATGACAACTAGACACGCTTGCGTGGCTTTGGGGCAAATTGGTCTTTTCACGATCTGGAAAAGCGTGCTTTCAATGCCTTCGATTTGTACTAATCCGTCCACACATCCTTGATGATCCGCAGTGATCAGCTCTTTCAAAACAAAATTCGTGTCTTGCTTTGCGGAAAGATCGACGCCGTTCAAAAAACATGCCATGCAACGTAGAGAGACCGTTGATCTCAGTTTGTTCACGCCTTCTCCGCACAGCGGGAAACTCCACGTCAGCGCCGACAAGATTTCCTTAAGCAAATCGAAGTGTTTATAGTTATCCTCTGAAACGCGCGCAAAGGTCCAGAACATGTCCGCCAATGCCAAGCCGATCCCGTTGCCAAGAATGCAACGCTTGTTGCGTTCACTTTCCTTAGCCGAATTCTTGATCTTGGCCAGCAATTCTTGACACTTTTTATCGTCTCCACTTGTTGTGGCAGCCTCCATCCTCGCACAAATCTCCGAAACCTCGTACGGAGCAATCGGGACTCGAGGGGTGGGGATCCTCTGCACTCCGTAGGACTTGTTCTCGACGCACCAATCCTGGATCATCTTCCTGATGGCGTGATTCGGGATTTGATCGAAGTTTCTGAGGACTTGATTGGTCACGGGGCACGTCATATTGCCCGCGTCGATCCACTTCTCGATGCTCTCGCGGTCGTAGGTTATCCCGGTCGACAAGGAGACAGGATCCTTCATCAAATCGAGCGATATGGGGCATTTAAAATGAGTAGGAATCGTGAGCTCCATATTTGAATTGATATCCTCCGAGGCCTGGTCTCTTTTGCCCCGGCCGGATCGCCTCCGCCTCCACAAGAATGTCATAATATAAATTAATAAAAGTTATAAACGGGAAATTGATTAATCCCTAAGATCAAAGGGTTAATCAAGATTGTACTTGTTTATGAATGGATGAATTTGTGTTATGTGTTTTGGGTAGCAAGAGAATTTGATGGGGTGCTTATATGGCTAGTAGAGCTTATATATATTTGTATATGTATATGAAAATTTGGGTGATACAATATATGGGAAAGGGACTTGAATAGGGTCAAAGGCACGTAATAAGGTGAGAATTAGGGGAAAAGGGAAAATTAGGAATCAGGAAAGATTCAAAGTGGTGGGATTAAGGGAAGGTTTAACATTGTAGTATTTGAATTGAATGTTTGACTGTTGAATGTTTGAAAGTGGAAGTCCATGCGTTTCCTGTTCATCATAAGGAGAACAAAAATAAATAACATAGAAAGGTTGGCTAAGGTTTGACTTGCTGACCGAGTCGGGAGTTCAGCGCGGCTGCACCGCGGCTGACCCGAGTTTTGATTTTCTTATTCAAAATTAGAAGAATCCAAATTCTGGGTAGTACAATTTTATATTACACAACTTATTATTATTATTTTTTTTTCCTTTTTACTCTTTCAACTTTTCATTTTTGCAATAGTAATTTGAAGAATAGTATCGCTTGGCGATGCATGTCATTTTGTAATCTAAGAAGATTAAGTCAAAAGTTGGTTCAAGGGAATATAAACTTTTGAAATTACAAACATAATATAAATTACTTTTTCAATATAAGAGAATAGGGACATCTAATGTTTATAATATAATACATGAATAAAAAAAAATGTGCAAAAACATCCGTTTAAGTGTAGCATATATACTATTAATAAGTGTATACAAAATTATTAAACTATTCATTTTATAGTAAATCTAGCTGAAATTATTTAATTCGACCTAGTTGCTGTAATTTTTATTTTGTCGCCATATGGTTCAATAGTGAGAAGATAAACATTCTTCATTTATTACTGTTTACCATTTTGATAACCCGATAATAACAACTTGATGATAAAAAAAAAAAAAAAATAGTCGTTATAATTTTATGATGAGATTCTCTATTTGCGGCGACAACTTAATACCCAAACTCTTGTCATCGATCATTGTTACGTTTCAATAAAATAAAAATTATTTTCATGTAATACATATTATCAATGAAATAAATAAAATAATATTACAATTTAATGGATAACATATTAATGATAATTTTCATATTATCAGTTAATTTGTTGTCATTGATATTATATTAATTTGTTTGTAGTATTCAAAATAGTAAAAAGTTGAAAAGCTAATTATATTTTTCTTATTTTGATCGGAGGTGGAAAAATGTAATAAAGTTTGAGAGGGAAAATAATGCCGTGCGTATATATATATTTTTTATTTTAACTACCCGATTCCGACTCATTGGTCAACTAATCCGGATCAAGTACTGCAGAGGCCCATTATAGGGGCGACCCTCCCAATCCAATTGTTCCATTCACAATACTAGGATTCAAACTCTGAACGTTGGTTAAGGGATCTAGCGCCTCATACTGCTAGACCAATTGATAGTTGCTTGCCGTGCGTATATAGAGCAAACTCTAGTTACCTTAAAAATTACCAGAGAAATTTGCCTTCTTAGTTTCTTCGTGGCTTGTTAGAAATTGTATTCCTATTAAATTGTCATTTGATCAATTTTGAGAAATTATTTAAATGGGTTACAAATTAAATTTGTAATTATAATTGACATTAATGGATTTTACTCTGAAAAATAGATATGAATGATGTGTTTACTCGATCAAATACAAGTTCTAGTGAATTATAAATTAATTGTCAAATATGACTACTTAAGTAGGTGGAGCTAGGAATGACAAGGGTGAGCATAAATATTGAACAACCAATCGAACTGCCCGCACCATACCAAATGCACTGTTTATGTCAATTTTTTGAAACAATCGTGGTTCAACAATTAAGCTCAAAACCGCACCGTGAAATTGGTTCGGTTCAATTTTTTTCTTCAAACCGCACCGAACCAAATCGGTCACATATTATATATATATATATATATATATATATATATATACACATACATATCTAAATTGATGCATTTTTAACTTAAATTGCCAATGTATAAAATAAATTCACTAATCACATTTTTCAAATTTTATTAGTTATTACTTTAATCATTCAAAATTTCAAATACATTTAACTATTCATTATTAAATTATGCATGGACTAAAATTTTAGTATGTTATGTTAGCTAAAATCTTAAGAAGTTGCAAAGTAAAATCAATATTATTGCTTGAGTTTGATTTAAATATGTAAAGTCGCATTATATCTATTAGTTTTATGGACTCTATGTTTAGCCTTTATACTTTTTTATTTATAAAAATTTTATTTTCAAGCACTGAATTTTTAATATTAAGTTAAATATTTTACTGATATTAGAAGATGATATTTTTATTACTTTTGTCTAATTATTTATTTTTCTTGTTTAAAATCATTGAATCGAACCGAACCGCTTTAAATCACACTCTTGGTTTTAATTTAAAAAACTGAAATTTAAAATATATTTTAGAAAAATCGTGTATGGCTATTCGATTTTAAATTTGTTCAAGAAAAATCGAAACTGAACTGCAATCACCCTTAAGGAATGGGAATACATTTAAGAATGCCATCTCACATGAATAAAATGAAGAAATATTTGTTATTTAATCTAACCCTAAAGCTCATAAGGGCTTGGGCATGAGCCTACTGTAATTA
>JAOWBU010000295.1:0-30771 GCA_026212405.1 Petrea volubilis
GGAGGGGGGGGGGGGGGTGGAAGGAAAAAAAAAGGGTGGCTTTTGTAATTAATTTTTTGATCCCTAAAAAAGAAAAATCGATCACAAAATGAATTAATGATTTATTGATAATCGAATGTATTGGTTAGAAAAATCCTCGTGACAAACTTGTCTTGTTATGATTTTTTGGTGAGTTATAATTTAGTGATTGAAATATTAGTCACAATTTTATTGGTAAAGGTGATGTAATTTATTATTAATCAATCATAAATAGTGCCCAACTTGTGATCAATTTGTCAATTATCTGAGTCACGAACTTGTGAACGAATTTTTCGGTAACAAACTCGTGACCAATTTTTGAATCACAGCTTAGTGATTGAAACATCGTCACAACTCTCCAGTATTATACATAAATATATAACAAGAATGCATATCCCGATGTGAATTTGTGCTCATCTCTATCTGTTGGTATATCAACATCACTATATCCAATTGAACCTAGGCTACCTGCATGATAGCACAAGAGAAGATCACTGGTCACCTTCAAATATCTAAGTATCACCACGAAAAAATGCACTGTAGATAATGAAAGTTATTGTAACGGAACCAAATTTAGTTACAAATAATAGTTTATTGCAACCACAGTATTTAGTGGTTACCATATATTAGGGTTTTGATAACGAAGTACAAATTTTGTTGCTTTTGATATTAATTCATTACGAAAAAATATTTCTATTGTAACAAAAGATAAAATTCGTTATGAGAACTAAATTTTTGTTACTATTAATTTTTTGTGACAGTTACGAACATGTATTTGTAACCAAATTTTTAACATATGGTAACATTAAAATATTTGTTACGATTAACACTTTTGTAACAAATAACTTATTTATGAATTTGGTTTTTTTACTTTTGAATTTATATATTTATTCTTCATAATTCATTTTTTAAAAAGAATTATATTGTTAACAAATATGATTACCATAGTATTTCCCTTTTGAATTTGATAAAACGATCTTATGAAAAAGTAAATATATAATAACTTGGAACCAAAATATTTGTACAATTTTTTAAACCAAAGAATCTTAAGAAAAATACTTCCGAGTTGTTTATAATATTTGATATTTGTCCTATAGTAAGATCGCTTTGCCAAATTATACTAATTGTGCTCAAAATGTTTGAACCGTTGACCTTACAATGCAAGTATAATTATAAAACCACTATACCAACTCAAATTTTAGTAAAGATGTGACGAAATATTAATCTATTTGCACATAACGTTTTACTAAATAAATTTGGTAATAATAATAATTAGTGTATCAAGCACACTCATTGTGTGTACAAAATAAAAAAGAGATATAATCTAATCAAATGATTAGATTTAAATAATATAAAATTAAAAATGTGCTAAATTCTATGAACATATCTTTCTTACCTATTTATCATTTGTACTATCTTTTTAACCATTTATAATATACTTTCAACTTATGATTAGTTAAAAAGTATTTTTTTTAATTGAAAACATAAGTAGAAATATGAAATATAATGAAATTTTGAAATTTTCTTAAAAAACATAAAAACTTTGATTAAATAATTAAATGAAAGGCTAAAAAACACAACATAAACATAAAATTTTTGAAATTTTCTAAAAATTGAAAAAAGAATGTTAAACTATTACTTGTGCATGCAATGTATGTCGTTATAACAAATTTATCTCGGAAATTCATGAAGCATCAAAATAAATCAAAAAATCCAAACAAATTCAATTTTGAAAAGATGTATGAACAAGATAGATTGATCAAAATTCTATTAGTTGATATAAGTATTTAACAGTATAAAACAAAACAAAATATATTACAACTTTATGCAATAGTTTGGTGGTGGAGTGCTTGCTAGTCAACCATGAGGTCACGACTTCAAATTCTCTCAACTACAAAAATTTACATATTTTGAAGAATATGATTCCAGCGCGGCGATGGCGGCATGGGAGGCTGAGACCGGTTCGACGGGGCAGAGACGGAGGTGAGGGCAGCGGCGGTTCGGCTAAACTGCGGCAAACCTTCCGGCGGAATTCACGGAAATCACTCCGGAGGAATTCCAACGGGATTCTTCATAGCCATTGTGAAAACTATAGTAACCAATTATTTCGTTACTATAAGCGACCAATGATAGCGAAACTGCTACGTTACCAAAGAAATGGTAACGAAGTCACAATTTTTGTTACCTAATACAATTGGCAATGAGCTTTAGCTAACAAAACATTTGTAACGAATGTTTCGTTACAAATTACCTTAGGTAATGAATTTTGAGCATTTGGTAATCAAATTATTACTTACCAAAAATGTAGTTTGTTGTAGTGATCTTTTTGACTGCCACCCAATGGCCCGGTCTAAGATTACTTTGATACCTGGTCACCACCCCAAGTGCAAAGCAAAGGCCTGGTCAAGTACACATCATAGCGTATATCAAACTTCCTACAACGTTCGCATATGGAACTTTAGGCATGCGCTTCCTTTCTTCTTCTATTTTAGGGCATTACACTTTTATCCATTGGTGTGTCAATAGGATTAGCATCCTGCATATAGAATTGCTCCAAAATCCTCTTGATGTAAGTCTCTTGAGACAACTCAATAGTTTTTTAGATCAGTCATGGTATATCTTTACACCAAGTATGTACTCAACTTCTCATATGTCCTTCATCTCAAAATTTGAGGACAACCACTTCTGAGTGGCAACAATCAACTCCATGTCATTTCTAGCCAACAAATTGTCATCCACATACAGGGAGAGTATCAAAAACCTCCTCCCACTTTTCTTGAAATGCGCACAGTGGTCTTCCTTTATTATCGCAAAGTCTATCAAGGATCGGCGATACCACTTTCTAGATGATTGTTTCAATCCATAGATGGAATGTTTTAAATGGCAAGATTTGGCCTCTTGTCCCATTTTTTTTAAACCTTTAGGTTGATCCATATAGATCTCCTCGTCTGGTTTTCTATTGGCAATGCAGTCTTAACATCCATCTGGAACAATTCCTGATCTAAGTAGGCAACAATAGCTAGCATGAGGTGAACAGAGGCAAATCTCACCACGAGGGAGAATGTCTCTTCATAGTCTATACCGTCCTTTTAGGCATAACCTTTCACTACAAGTCGAGCTTTATATTTGTCGATCGACCCATCCGCCTTGTGCTTAACTTTTAAAACCATTTCTTCCCAATGATCTTGGGCCTTGGTGGAAGATCGACTAACTCCTGAATATGGTTCTTAGCTATCGAGCTCATCTCCTCTTCCATAGTAGTTATCCACACAAGTGCACATGAAAGATTCCCTTTCATAACGTCGTCGGGGTACTACTCCACTTTTACTTCTATGCATCTGGGATCACTAGAGTCTTCTTCAAGTGAGATACTTCCACTAATTTGGAGGTTGCTTCCGCTATCCCGGTCAATAGATGAACGTGGAGCTCCATCTTTTTCACGAATAGTTGCGCCACCCTGAGGATCTTGTAACTTGTATAGTTCAAGATTTCCTTTTACTTTTCCAATAGTTGGGAAATCCTCCTAGAGGAAATCGACATCACGTGACTCAATTTTAGTCATCCCTGCATCCAGGTGTTCATCGTACATCACATATCCCTTAGAGTGCTCACAATACCTTATAAAGATATGTTTGCTTGCTCTAGGTCTAGGCTTTCCATGCTTATGGGTAGTATCATGAACGAACCTTGCCAACCCCCAAGAGCGCAAGCCTTCTAAATTAGGCTTTTGCCCATGCCAAAGTTCATAGGGAGTCGTGAAGACTGATTTAGAGGGAACATGGTTCAAGATGTAGAGCACAGTCAAAACTGTATCCACCCCCCCCCCCCCCCGGCCCAAATGTTATGGGAAAATTTGCTTGTGCCATCACAGATCTGGTCATATCCAGAAGTGTTCTATTCCTTCTCTCTGCGACACCATTTTGTTGCAGAGTATAGGGAATCATTAAGCGTTGTATGATTCTTTTTTCCTCACATGTTTATCTAAACTTGTCAGATAGGTATTCTCGCCCTCTGTTGAGATGTAGGGTTTTTAGTTTTCCATCTTTTTGTTTCTCAACTTCTACCAAGAATCGCTTAAACCAATCAAGCGCTTTTGACCAATGAGATAAGAGGTATATCGACCCATGAATAATCATCAATAAAAGTAAAGAATGCAACGTGTCGTGCCCTTGCATTCATGGGTCTACACATGGTTGAGTGGACTAACTCTAGAGAATGAGTAGGTCTCTTTGCTTTTCCAAAAGGCTTTCTACAGGATTTATCTGCCAAATATGGTTCACACACAGGAAGGTTGACTCTAGCAAGTCGGCCTAAAAGTCCTTCTCGAGCTAGTCTAGTCATCCTTTCTTGTCTTATGTGTCCTAATCTCGCATGTCATTTAATAGAATCATCGATAATATTAACAATCAAAGAAATAAATGAAGCACAATCATTGGATAATCCTAACATAAAGAATCCATTACTTAAATATGTTGTTTGCTCAAAAAAAAAATAAAAATTAAAGCTTTGTCCTAATAGTGCAGTAACAGAAAGTAGATTACATCGTATGCCAGGTGCATATTGCACATCGCTAAGAAGGATGCCCTGTGCTAAGCTTTAATTGGTAAGAACCAATTCCAAGGATTTCTTGTTCGCTAATCGCCATAGCAATGTGGCGGTTGCATGCGGGAACTGTGACGACCCCGAAAACCCTTTATTATTATTATTATTATTATTATTATTGTTAGTGGTTACATACATACATACATTGTTATTTACAAAATGTACTAGGCTACATTACATAACATAAGGGTACATCGAATAAAGGAGAGTATCGACTTGCTAATTCTACTATATGTACATAGCAAAAGCAAAAACCACCAACTACAGGTACGCAACGAAAATTCTATATCTCCCTTTCTAGTAAAACGTTTCAAAAGGTTCCTCCTCTTCACATCATAAAGGCTAGCTTTGGAAGCATCTAAATCATGAAATAACACGGAATCAACATACGTTGAGTAGAAATATTTCTTTATACACATAAGGTGCTCGGGTGTCAAGTGCACATTAGTTACACATAGCACACACAGTTTCACACTTTCTCCCTTTTGTCACCTGACAGTGACCTTTATAACTACCCGGGCCGAAATAACAACCAACACATTTCTCCGGCCAGCCTTATCCTCCAATGGTCGTATCCCGGGCATACGCCTAGTATTGTCCTACGACCCTCTCTCTTGAGTAGATCCCTCCGTCTACCCAAGGAGGGATTAGGAGATGGAAGGGGTGTGAACTCTTCCGGCTACTCAATAGTATATCCCGGCGGAACACTCCCCAGACCATTCCAGCAAATATGAGCCCATTCACACAATTGCAATTTGTTCACATATGCACATAATCTTTGGAAGTTTATATTATAGTTTAGTAAAGTAAGCTCCACACTTATGAATGAAAGCTTTATAGTTGCTTATTAAGCATATTTACTTAGAAATGTTAAATATGTAAATAGACAAAATATAAATATAAATATATAAATATAACTAGTATGAATATATAAAGATTAAAATATAACTAGTATAAATATATAAATATATAGATTAAAATATAACTAGCATAAATATATATAAATATATAGATTAAAAATAAGATATATAAATATATGAATACTACATATATATACCTTTATAAAATATAGATAACTATATAGATAGATATGATAAGAATTGTCTACATATACATATAAAACTAATAAAATGAATACATATATGTAACATATATATATATATATAAGTAGTTTATAATAACCTATATCTATATGTGCATATATAACTATATATATAATTAGGCTATCATTAACATATAATGAAATTAGTTAAATGAATATATAATAACACTTTAATATTTATATATATATATATATATAAAATCATCTAATCACTTACTAAAACCTTGAATAGGTTTATATATATATGTAAGGACTAAAGTAGGCATAAATCTATAGTATAAAGTATAATAAAAGTTCTATTTATCAAATAATAGATATGTGGAGCTTTCTTTACTAAGACTTTCAAGAACAACATAGAATATTTCCTTAATAGCTCAAATAAAGTATCATGGGCTTATACTACTTCATATAAAGCATAGAACTCACATATTAGTTCAAATAAAGCATAAGAATTCCATATTATTGCAAAAAGGGCACAATAATCACATAGTATTTCCAATAAAGCATAGTAAGCACATAGTACTCCAAATAAGCATATTAATCACATAATATCTTCAAGATCATGCTCAAAAGTCTATCCATCCTTCAACTTCCTCCCAACAAGAGTTATAATATGAAAAACTAACCATAAAGCTTTAAAGTAACATGAATATGGCAAAATAAGTAAAATCCTCTACTTGGAGGGATATTTGGCAAAAGCTTGCACTCTAGGCCATTCAAGCTTGATCTTTTACATTGCTATTAGATTTCAAATTAAGAACTTAAAGACAATATTTTTCGAAAACTACTAAAAATTCTCGGAAAACTAGGTTAAAGTTGAAAATAATCTATTAAATAATTTTTGGGAGTTTAGGAGGATTAAATGCATTAAATTTAAGAATATTTGGAATTTATAATATTTTCTAAAAATTTGTGCAGTAAATGCTCATTTGTTCACAAATAAAAATCATATTTTTGAAGAATAATTTCTATAAAACAATAATTCACAAAATAGTTCTATATTAAAAAAAATGATTCATCAAAATAATGGACACCCAATGTATAATATAAAATATTTAAATAAAGGATTTTATCGGGTCATTACAGGAACCCAATGATAATCTACAAATCCATCTCTATCAAGTGTCATATGTTTTGTTGCTTTGGTGTCTATAATCCAACCAAAGAGAGAATTAGCGACAAGAACATGTGAACAAACATAAGCGCAAACAGAACTATAATTGGGTCTTACATTTTTCAGCTCAGTGCAATCACGAGCAATGTGATCAAGTTTCTTACAGTTAAAGCACTTGACTTCACTTTCATTTCTCTTTCCGCCCTTTTATCTCAACGATGTTTCATAGCCATATCACCTTGTGGGGCCAAGTTTTGGCCATTGCTTTGTCTTTCACCTTTTTGCTTATTCCAACACTTGGCCCTCTGAGGTCTACGTTGGGCAGCATGTGCGACTAAAGCAGTTGCTTGTGCATGTTCAAACTCTCTACTATTAGCCTATAATTTTAGATGACTGGTGACATTTTCAAACATATTAATTTGATCATTATAGGTGAGCACAAGCTTCATATGTTCCCAAGTTTGCTTAGGCAGCGACCTAAGAACTGCTATAGCTCTTTAGCCATTGGATACTTTTCATACTCACGGGTCAGATTGTTGTGCATGCAGCTCAGCATAGTGTAGCGTGCTCTTATAGCTTGATCTTTCTAGTTTTATACGCATCTATTTCGTGATGAAATCGCATAGTGGGTCCAGAAATTGGCATAGACATTAATTAAAGTGGTGAGGTGGTCTAGTATTTTTCTTTGTTAAGTAGAAATTGGATTTTTCTAGGCGACATAGCATAATTTTGGCTATCTAATTTGCCACTATCATGGAGGCAAAAAATGCAGTTTGTGTCTCCATTAGTGTATTATATGCGCAAGTGTGTTAGGTACTTGTTTAATATTTTATTTTACAATCCAAGTAAAATTTTATTGTTTTCTTCAATTCAACGAGATCGAAAACTTGCCATCAAAACTAATAATCATCTCCTGTCAAATTAAAAATTACTAATTAAAAATAAAATACCAATATGTCCATATGCATGTTCATAAAAAAATTGCATAATAGGAGCTCATGTGTAAATAATTATTGGCCTGTGGTGGTAATTGACGAAATAATATCCCAAAATACACGGTCATCCCCTAAAAAAAGGCCCAATAAATAAATTATTCGTAGAAAATTTTACATGAACTGGTATCCTACTACATCAATCTACTTCAAAAATAAATAATAATGGGAGACCGCATTACCATCATCTCCATTAATATTGTTTTCCACATAATATATTAACTTAAGCAAAAAAAAAAAAAAACTCATACACAGTATAAAATAATTTATATGACATTCACTAAATAGCACACAACATGCTGTAGCTTGTATTATGTCACTAATGAGCATATTATATATTAATGTCAAAAATGATATGATTTAAACAAAAGGCAATCAATGTTGAAACAATTATGTAGCATAGAGTGGTGCTTTGCTCAAGCTGAGCACCCGGGTTCGACACCCGTTGAATGCGCCAAGCTTTAAGTTGTGTCTATGCCCTTTAATTCAGGCAGTTTTACCTTTTTTTAAAAAATAAAATACTACGTCACTTGGCATGCTCTGGTTGGCCGAGCAACATCACCTTCAAGCAGTTTCAAAAATTTCTTAATCTTTCAAAAATCATATCTTTCAAACCATTTATCCATTTTTAATGCATAATATATCAATATAACCATCTTTCCAAGATCTACGAAATGATACTAAACTTGTGCATTAAAAACAGACTTTCAAAAATGATTTTTATCAGATAATAAGAATATGCTTCATTAATAAGATTTAACACATCATAAATTCATATAAAATATGTTATTCATGCATTCAATCTCACAAAAAATATTTCATGCTAGCATGTATTATTAATTAAAGAAAACACATAATCATGCTCTGCAAATATGGTTAGATTAAGCCCCAATGGCTCTGATACCACAGTTGGAAAAAATACATCAAAAGGTGTTAATCAATTACCTTTTTGCGAAAGCTCCAACAATCAACACCAGATCAACATCTTGATCTATGAGCCCTCTACAACACACGAATGGGATATCTCTTCTTTTGCAACACACAAAATGGGACTCCTTTCCTTCTCCTAGATAAATCACTACTAGAACAATTAACTTTGCTACACCCCTTAAACCCTAGGAACATTTATGGTGATTCTCTAAGAGAATAATAAAGAGAGACTATTTTCTACGAGAGAACGAATATATGGAGTAAGATATTCGTCTGAAATTGAATGAATAATTTCCATTGGGGATGCCCTTATTTATAGTTACCCCAAGTGGTAGAGTCCTATTCCTCATAGAAATTTCACTCCCACTCAAGCTAGGATTGTGTCAATCCATATTGATATGATCATGTCAAATGTGTCAATCCATAACAAATATGGATGCACTCAAAAGATTGGTGATTATCAACAATAACTAATTGGTTAAATTAAACCAATCATTTATAGAAGTATTCTTAGAATTGTGGTTCCTTTGGACACCATGGGGGTAAATATTAATTGTAGACTTTGTCAATAAGGCTAAACATTGGGTTTGTTAAGGTTTAACCAAAGTTTTAAAAAAAAGGACTTTTTCATGTATGATTGGATTATTTTGACAAATAAGAAATGCTATCAAGATATACCATAACTTAGCCCGTGCACAAAATGGAACATTCTTGATATCGAGTATGTTGTTTTATTATCTTGATCCTAATAAAGAATTATAGCTTTGATAATTACAGATTAGCTTAATTGAGTATTGTTCAATATTATAGTGGTAGGGCAAAACAAATCAGAGCAATGAAATTCTTCGGCTAGGACGGGTTTGTGTGATCCGGCTCCATTTAAGTTCAGATTTGTTTCAATTTGACCTAAAGTTGAAATTGGATCTAGCCCACAACATTTGGTGGCTGTCTAAATGGGCGGGCGGCGGTGACATTTGCTGCATTGGATCGAATCCACTTGTATGTAAATCCTCTCCCCTCCAAACACTTGGATACCCCTAAGAGTCTGGCGCCTTACTCGTTAATTGGGCGCTATCAAGTGATATTTTTCCTTTTTCCTATGTGGGATGATTTTCTTGAATGCATTCTCGTTTCCTAACTCCATCAATTTAAGTGACTCTTTTAGACAACTAAATTCTCATTTATTCGAAATTGTATTTAATCAAGTAAATACAATTTTCCCATCGATGCTCTTGGAGTAGATTTGATTAATGTCAATTGAATTTACAAACTCAATTTGTAGTCCACATAAATAATTATTCAAAATCCGTAGAATTCCAATTTGTTAAGAATACAATTTCTAACAGAATCAACAGTAGTTACATATTGCCTATTTTGTAAAGCTTTAATATTGTAAAATAATTGGGCAAATTGATGGAAGTGATTTTCCCTTTTATATATTTGTGAAAATATTTTCCTTGAACTATATAATTCCCATGTTAATGATTTTATGCATATGTGTGCTATGTTAAATATTCATGCAAGGGTGGGAGCTGATTTCTTTATGATATATATTATTTGATAGAATTCGGTAGAAACCATATCTGAGATTTTTTAATGTACTATAGGGTTGCAATTGCAAAATTTTTGAACCCACTTAACAATTTTGTTATTAATTAGGGCTCTCCTATAGGTAATAGAAGTAACGTAGTCTAAGTCCTCCAATATCGAATAATAGTAGTTTTTGAACACACTTAATGCAATTGTATATATGCTAAAATCTTGATCTAACTAGTCTATTGTGTTTTTGGAAGTTCAGGAGTATAAATATGTAAGTGAATTATAATTAATATTCTATAAAAATATTGAAATTTTTGGACATTTGATTTTGAAACAAATATTGCTTGTGGAATTTGTTTTCCCCATTTGTATATGATGTGACTTGAAAATCAATTATAAAGATAAGGAACCATTTAATGTACTATAGGGCTGCAGTTGCAAAAGTTTTGAACACACTGAACGCAATTGTGACATCCCGATTTTTGTACACGAAATAGGTATAATAACTATATGCTAACTAAAAACCTGTTCTTATGATACACATGCATGCAACACTTAAATTATAATGCCCTGATACTCCCAAATATTTTAGAGTTAATTGTATACGTTGTTTAATGTTTAGGAGATTATTATGTGACATCCTAAATTTCATATATGAATTATGTGATATATAATTGATTTTATTTTATAGATATATATGTATAAAAGTCTATGTGTGTAACGACCCGATAATATTTTATTATTTGAATTATAAGTGTGTCATAATTACTTTCAATATGTGAATTTTAGGCACTCATTAGGGTAATGTGTAGTATATGCATGCATTTTAAATCATGATCATTTCTTCATTATTAGTGAAATTTTTAAACTTATGAATTTCTTATTTTCCAAAAAAAAAATCGTTATCTCTTTATTTTTCCCCACAAATTTAGTATATTGTTATTATTTTTATTGTTGTTTCCATATCATGAAATTTAATTTTACTTTTGCTTTTTATTGTAAAAAATTATAGAACTATTTTTTCTCAAATTAGAATCTCCTAGATTTATTTATTTATTTCACATTCCTAAAATAATTTTATAAACCTGAAAATAGATATATAGAAAAAGATATATAGAAAACCGGAAATATGTGTAATTTAATTATCTCTTCTACAACTACATATATATATAATTTTTATAGACCATTAAGTCTTTCCAACTATTTTCTTTTATTATAAATATTTAGAAAATTACTTTTCCCTACTAAAATTATAGTTTCAAAGATGAATCTATATTAGCTCATACATATATTTTACATATTTTACAATATATATACATCTATATATATAAAACATGCATACACACATATATATCTATACACATATATATATATTTAAACACACACACACACACACACACACACACACACATCTGTATATATACATACCCCTACACATACACATCTATATATATATATACACACACACACACACATATATATAGTGATAGACACACACACGCGTACATACATAAATACACACACACACATATATATATATATATTACACACATACACAACATATATATATATACATATATTAGTGGCAATATACTTGTTTACATGTACACATATAAACTAATGGTGAATTATATATCTAATTATACACACACACATCCATATATATACTAGTGGTAAATTATATCTCTATATATACACACACACATCCATATATCACCTAGTAGTGATTTCTATATCTACATATCCACACACACATCCACATATATAGACTAGTGGTGATTTATATATCTACATATACACATACATGTCCACATACAAAAATATATATATATACACGATAGGTAATTCATATAGTGATGTGTATATATAAATGTCCATATAGAATGTGTGGTTTATCTATTTATTTTGTTCTAATATTAGTTATTTCTTCTTTTCTCCTCTATAAATAGATCCCAACTCCAACCCCATTTTCATCCCAAAATCCCGCCTAAAAACACACCCCCATTCTCACACTACTTTTAACACACAAAACACTTCCTATTTATAGTCTATCTTCAACCCACCTATACATATACAAATGCTTCTATTTTCATCCATATATACCTATTAGCCTCCCATATATCCCATTATTTCCCTCAAACAGTCTTGAAAAGGTAGAAACCTTGCTTAATCCCATAAGTAGAGGTGTTATTTATGTTCACCTTGAGTAAAAGTTCTTGCTAAGGCTTGCTTCATGGCTCTTGAGTAAAAGTTCTTACTAAAAGCATGCTTCCCTACTCTTGAGTAAAAGTTCTTGCCAAGCTTGCTTCCCTACTTTTGGTTTAGTAGCTAATTTATTTTATTAAGTGCTTCCCTAAAGTGTAATTTCATGATTAACTTAGCTATAGTTACTATCATACACGTTATTTCAAGAATACTTGTGTGTTGAGGCTAAGTAATACTTTCATGCTAGAAGGGTAATTATGATAGGAGTTAATCTAGTTTATGCTTAATATGTGGTTATTGCTTTTATTATGTGATCAACACGCCCTTTTGTGAACTTATTATGTAATTATGTGATCATGTGCTTGGTATGTATATTCTTTTCATGAGTTAGGCTTCTTGAAATTATGTGTGTAGTTTAAAGAGGATTTTCTTGAGATCTAATGATTTCAACGTAGTTTCATGGAGATATATTTTGGTAAAAAGAAGCTTATAATGATATATATTTAATTTTGTAAAACTTTTATCGAAATCTATGTTAGTTTTGAAAATATAATAGTTTCATAAAGTTATAATAGTTTTATGGAAATATACTCGATTATTAGTTTTATGACAATATAGTATTTTTGAAACTATGTTAATTTTATGAAAATAAATTAGTTTGATAAAATGATGTGTTTCTACGAAAAATATTAGTTTTGACAAAATATACTATTTTCATAAAAATAGATTTATTAAAGTTTTATCAAGATATGAGTGCTTTATCAAAATCGTTCCCTAGTTTACCAAAATATGCCTACATGTGTTATATATATAGTTATCTATATTTCCAAAGGATCTTTTATACTTATATATATATATATATATCATATGTACATACATATAGATATATTTACGTCTTGAATGTCATTTTTCTATAGTTTACACAAATATTTGATACATGTATATATATGTGTGTTACACTTATACTTTAGTCATATGTATAAGCTCTATGTATGTATGTGTTTAGCTATATATATTTACATTTTATTTACTTTGAATTTACATACATAAGTGGATATGTTATACTTAGAAACCTATATATATATTTATATATTTATGTTTAATTATATTTTAATCAAAATATATTTATGTATCAAATTTATATTCTAGACAATGTATATAGATATATATATATATATATATATGTATGTGTTGTTGTATATACATACTATTATGTTTTGATTATATTTTAGTTTAAATTTCGTATTTGATATATGTATGTATCTATATTAAATAGTTTATGAGATATTATTTTCTATTACTTTATTAAATTTCATATTTGATATATGTACATATCTATATTAAATAGCTTATGAGATACTATTTTCTATTACTTTATTAAATGTCATATTTGATATATGTATATATCTATATTAAATAGTTTATGAGATATTATTTTCCATCACTTTATTTCATAGTGATGATATTCTTTTCTAAGATGTTGAAATCATATGTTGAAACATGGAAGCAAGATTTCCAAGATTGTGCATAAATTGTGATTGTGAAACGGGCCCGAAATATATCGGAGAGGTTTGGGTGAGTTCCGCCGGTACATACCAATAGGGTAGCCGGCTGTAAGAGTTCCCACTCCCTCCATCTCCTAATCCCCCCTTGGGTAGACGGAGTGATCTACTCGAGAGAGAGGGTCGTAGGAAAATTTGACGTAACACCCGGGATACGACCATTGGAGGATAAGGTAGGCGGGAGAAATGTGCTGGTTGTAAATTTCGGCCTAGGTAGTCATAAGGGTCATTGTTAGGTGACAAAAAAGGTTTGAAATGAAAAACGATGTGTTCATGTGCAAAGTAAAACTATGTGCCTACGTGCAAATCACACACACGAGCACCTTATGTGATTAGGTGATGTTTCTACTCAACTCTATGTTGACTGTGTTCATATGATATGTTTTAGATGAACCCGAGGCTAACTTTAATAAGGTCAAGAAGGAGGAACATTTTGAAGCCTTCTATTAGGCCGAGAACTATTACTTTCCGGTGTGTACTTGTTTGTTTTGCCGATTTCGGTCATATGAAATTTGTAAACTCTTGTTTGTATTCGGAATTTTGTACTTGATGTACGTCGCGATATTATGTTTTCCAATACTATGCTTTCTATTTAAGTTTATTTTCTATTAAATATTTTATATGTAAATCATAACAAATATAAAGAAATTACCGGGGTCGTTATAATGTGTGTGTGTGTGTGTGTGTATATATATATTTACATACATGAATTTCTCATCTAAGGATAGGAATTATTTTATTTTATACTAGAAATTACTTTAAATTAATATACATATTTTTTGAAACATATATAGATATATATATACATGTAATTTTGAATTTTTTTTACATATAATAGGATCATTTTTGTATAATATAGGATATTTAAGATAGGGAAAATGTCATTTTCATTTATTAAATGCTTATTCTAGATAAAATCCTAGATAAGATATGACAAGATTATATAAAATACAATTACATAATACATGATTACATAATGTGATTATATAAGATATGATTATACAAGATAAGATATGATCATTAATTGTAGATTTTATACCCTTTCAATAAGGATAATACATTATAATATATATATATATATATTTATAATCGAAACATGTATACACTAAAATTATATTCAAGAGTATAAAAATATATAAGTATATATATAGACATCTTGAACATGTATAAATTCCACGCATATAGATATATAAATGTGTAAATTATTAATCTGATCATAGGAAGTAATTTTCATTAAATTAACATACAAAACTTCATATATATATATATATATATATTTATAATTCAAAAATATCTCTATAATTATAAGAATTATATTGTCTTACGATCAAATCAATATATATATATATAATATTTTCTTGTATCACATGTTCAAATATCATTTTCTCATGTTAGTTTCGTTTAATAAAATTATACATATAAGATAATATATTATTACATAAGATATGAGTTCATAATATTACATAATATGATTGCATAAGATAATGTACATGTGTTTGAATCTTACATAGGTTAATACACACTTGTATAGTTGATTTTGAGAAAATTAACACTTGTTATCATCATACTAAATTAGGATAACGCATAAACATTGGAGGGAATCACATATACAATAATAGACTACCACTTGTATTAATCTACTTATTCAAGATTACACATGTATAAATCAAATTGTATTAGAGAGCACTTGGCTTCATCATTTTAACCTAGGCTAACACATAAACTAATTTAGGATACAACTCATGATAAGTGGGGTAACATTTGTATGATTTACATCCACATTTGTGTGTGAAACCATTTAATACACTACTTAGTTGGAAGATTTCATTAAATGATAAGATAAACCCTGATATAATAATCCTATCTCTTGGAAGAACTAGTATAAATAGAGGCCTTGGGCTCACTTGAAACATCACAACACACACACGGTCACACACCCACACACATATTATCCTACAAGCTTTAAGTTATAAGAAGAAAGCCAAACTTAGTTGAGGTAAGAATTTTACTTAATCAGTCTTAGGTTTTCCATGCTTTGCATTATAATTATGTTAGAATAATCTTAGGTTATTATTATTATATGCAACTAAACTTATGATAGAAGTGCTCATTTATTTGAATAAATGCTTGTTTTGAAGCATATGGCTTGTCTAAAAGCTTATACAAGCACTTGCATATTTGAAAAACTATAAATATGTTCTTATAAGCATATATGTAGTTAAAGTTATTTGAAGATCCAAAATATGCTTATGTGTGTGGATATAACTTATTTATGTACCTATGCATAAGTGTAGTGATCTAAGACTTGCCTATATGCCCATACATATACATAATTAAAGGGCTAGGTTTGATCTATTAAACCATATGTATATATGCATGAAAAGTTATTTTGAAACATGCATTTATACAAGAACATTAATTATTCATATACTTATGCATTATATTTTCTTAAAGTAGCTACTAAACACAAGTTAGTCATTTATCATTCCTAGGTTATATGTTATAAACATGTAAGTATTATGGTACTTCAAGAAATTAAATGGTAATGTTGTTCCTTAAACAAACGATTACTAGTCATGCACAACTATGGCTTAGTATTCTAACCTTAGTTGTTAATGTAAAATTTAGGAGGATACCAAGTCAATCTAGTCCAACCCAATCCGATAGAAATGTTGGATACAACTCCATCGCATTGATATCTCACCTCGAATAGGGCCTAATCCGAGTGAGTGATGACTACGACTGTCATACCCTGACCCTTTTAGGAGATTTATTATTATTATTATTATTATCTTATATTGCTACTATTACTGATTATTATTATCCTATTGGGTTTAGGAGTATTAGGCTAATGCTATTAGCTAGGCCTAGGGTTATTGGGCTAACCCTATTAGGTTTAGGAATTCTTCGTGACTTATAAATCCTATAATGTATCAAATTAGGATTTAACATTATATCAATTGGACACTTAGGGTTATACACATAGAAGAAGAGTAACAAACCTATTGGAGAGGGACCAACGATGATCTTGGTTCATCAGCAACGATTAATGGACTGAGTGCAATGATCATTCAAAGGAGAATCCTTAACAATTGTAAGCTTTTGATAATTTTCTATATCATATTATAATCAATGTTAGCGATCATGACTTAAGGTTATAACATCAAAGGAGTAGAGAATCTAACTCACTACTCAATAACTTATTACTAAATCATGCTATGAGGTGATGTTAGGCATAAATCTACGTGATTATGGCATATGCATACATATAATCATAAAAAATATTAGTAGCACATGCAGTTTTTTTATTAAGTAATGACTTGGGCTATAAAGAAGGGCATGCACTAGATGGTCTAAATGTGTCTGTCTCAATTTCCTTGCAATCATTGTGGGGTATGTGTAATATACACCTTCTAGTGTGTGTGTGATCATAAGAATACTATATATGATTAAGTGTGCCTTTGTTTTTTTCTAGCATCTACGAGTGCTCATGCTTATATGCATGTACATACAATACATATAATTAATATATATATATATATATATTATAATTATGTGGCCGGGACATAACAAGTTTAGATAGATTTACCTTAGTAGCATATCATCTCTGGTTTATGCTATTCACGGGTATGTGTTGTTCTAGGTAATGATGAGGGCAACTAGTTGATTAAGATTAACTATGCATGTACGTATTAATGCTTATATATATATATATATACACACCTTAAGTATTTTTAGGTCATATATATTGATTTTTAAGTCTACATGTATATTATTAGATTTCGATCAGTCGCGACTAGAATTTGGTTGATGAAGGTTCATTATCATAGAGATTTGAATAGATTAAGGTAAGTGGTTTCTTCCCTCTATTTCTTTTATAAAAATATTTTTTATGAAACTTATATTTTTGTTCAAGAAAAATTGGATTTTAGAATGCTATTTTATGAATTTTCTATATGAAAAGCTAAAATTGTTTTATGTTGTGCTATATGTGTATATGTGAACATGCTATGAACACTTAGAATTCTATCGGTAGGAACGAGTTTTGAAATTTCTGACCGAGCTATGCGGTACAGTAGCAATTTCTGAACCCACTTAACGGGGTTGTAATTAAGGCCCTTCTACGGGTAATAATAGTAGTGTCCGAACCCACTTAATGGAGTTATAGTTAGGGCTTGATCAAGTTGGCCAATAGAGATTGCGAATGTTCACGAGCATGGATATATAAATGAATTTGTCTGATTCTATTGTGTTATCTGTTATGTTACTTGAAAGTGGAAAACGTTGATTTTTGAATCTTTTCTATGTTTGCAAAGTGTGATTTTTATGGTGTATATATATATATATATATATGTAACTTGCTCAAATTCAATAGAGGGTCAAGAGTTCCCTTACTGGGTGAGTGCACTCACACCACTGATAATCACTTTGTAGAGGATAGTGTCAAGAAAGGTGACAAGGAACAATTTTGGGGTTGGTGATTGGATTGATGGAGTCCCTGCTTAGGGAATTTAGTGATCGCTATTTAGTTTTTATGTTTCCTTGTATGGCTCTATTTATTAAAACTATTATGGATTAGTTTCTACTTATGTTTTGGAATTGGAGATGTAATAGTTAGGATTATTATCTTTTCCATTGCGACGTTCGACTAAGGTTTTTCAATAAATATTTTTTGGTTTTAGTATGCTCTGATTTCTGTGGCTTGGTGTAGCTAAGTCCTTTGGGCTTATGGTCATCGCCGTGCCGTGTCCCGTATTCAGGGCATGACAACGACCTCGTGACATTACAGAATGAATTCATTGATAACCTCACTTTCGAGCTAAATGGGCATGGCTACAAACATTTGTGTAACGGTTTTATATATAGTGAACTATAGCTAATCTTTGTTCATTTAGACTAAAAAATCAACGAAGTGTTGACTTCTTGATTGAGAAAGTTGTATTGTTTGATGTTGATTGTCGTTGATGTTGCTTCAAATGGTAAATCTAGCTCCCTTTTATAGACCTCCAAGTTACAATTACTCTCCCTATTATTTGGAGCTAGGTAAGTTGTCTTGACTGGGTCAGTTGGAATGACTAGCCCTCCTTATTTCTTTGCTATGACAGTTATGATATCTTATTTGAATTTTAAATTTCCATCATCACATGGTCTTTATTTTAAGCATGTTCAGGTACAACAATACCTATATTTAGCCAACCTTCTTGTTTTCTATCCTAACAACCACTAAAATTAAGGGTTTAATTTTGAATTTATTATTTTATTTTATTTTTCTATTGTCTGGGCCGTGGGCTTTATTTCGGCATTGGCTTTTAATATGGGTTAGCCCATACGTGTCAAAGTGACACGAGCCTTATTAGTTTATCTCGACATGGTAAAGAGGACCACGTTTAGCCCATTCTGATTCTTATACAAAAATTCATTTTTAGGCCCGAACAATGCCCCCCACAAGCCTTAATCAGAACCCAAGATTTGGTTTAGGCTTGGTATCTATTTGTTGCGTTCATCTTTTCCAGGGCTCTTGTTTCATTGCATATCATACACTCACACATATTGTATATACCCGCCAAATTTAAATTATGGCGTTTACTGGATAGCGCCCTTTGGGTTTCCCAAAACTATCCCTTTCTCTTAAAGGTTTCCTCTCTATTCTTGAACTCTATTTAATCTCCAACTCTTAATTCCATCCATTTTTCCATTTCTCCCAGATTAAATACCAGTTATCACATTTGACTTCAATTCTCACTTACACCGTCCTTCTTCTTCTATTCCCTTTTCACTTTTCCCAATTTCTTCAAACCCTAGCTACCTTACTTTCTCAATGAAAGGAAATGGGGTCTTAGAGCTCAACCCTTTTTTTCTTGTGAGGATTCCTTCTCTTTGGGACCCGTTCTTAGTGGTAAAACACCCTAAGATCACCCGCGCGACCTCACTTGCTTTGAAATGCATCTACCATACCCGTTGGGCCATGTCTTTGGTACCTCCGTTCACAACTTGCCATGGTCGCCCAACTCGCCCGTTCACCATGATTACGTTTCCTGGTGCAATCGAGTTGAGGCTATCTATGGTCAGCTGTGGAGAGAGATTGTGATTTTCGACCCTATTCAACTTTCCAAAATCTCATACTCCCTTGACCTTGGGTTTTTATAGGCTGCCCTCCCCTTTTGGTGTAGTATTGATAATACTTTTCATTTTGCTGCCAGCCCCATGACCATGACCATGGCCATGACCCTTCTCTACTTGAAGGAGCTAGCTGGGTTCAAGCCGGTTGGTGGCCTGTCAGTGTTGAGAAGAGATATGATAACCTTAATATAACTGGTTATGGGCACATCATTTCCCATTTGGTCAATAAGGCCACCCCGATCTCAAATGAGAAGCACTTTTGTTTTTTGGCCTTGTGGCTATGCCAATATGTTTTCTGCAGCTAGTCTTGCCAACAGACAATGGAATTCTACTATATAGCTGGTGCTCTAGCTACTGGTGCCGACTTAGCTTTGGGTCCAGCTTTCTTAGCCTTCATATATAAGGGATTGAAGAAGCTAGTGAAAGTAAGACAAGACCCTAAGAACAGGGAGATTCACCATGGGGGCCTTTGTTTGTGCAATTGTGGCTTCAAGCCTACTTTCCCCACCTATACACAAGGTATGTTGATATGAGGATGGAAGGGGAATTCTTTGCCACTTTCTTGGCCTACACCTCTATTTCAATTGTCAACCCAGAAAGGATCTTTAATCGCTTCTATCTGCCTCAGGATAGAAGGGTGCCAGAATGGACTGTCCTATGTAGTGGTGCCCCAACATTTTATTGCCAAGGGTCCATGTCTTTCCGTATGCATGATCAACGAAGATGGGCCTCCTACCTTATCGCTAGAGACTTACCATATTATTTTTGTTTTGACAATATGGTCTCCAGCTATCTTCTGTCATATGCACCTCATTATATAGCGTGTAAATTTGGCTTGGTTTAGTCATTGCCGGCCTCAATTGCGATGATCAATTCATCATGATTTAAGTTGAACAAATACAAGAATAGGGGTGCTGAAATTTTTAAAGACCTGAAGGAGGCATCGTTTGAATGATTTTGAATTTGTTTATTTTTCCATGGGCCCCAAGGCCACTTCGTCATACCAAACTTGGTAGAATGGGTATCTCAGTCATTCTCGAATTGACCCTGCTCATGCAACCGTAGCTTGATTCACCTTTTCGATAGTGCCACCCAAGGTTGCTATGGATGTGCCTTTTCCTAAGGACGTGCCTGTTAAATCCACTACAGGAAAAAAAGGTATCAAGAAATTTGAGCAGTTTTATAATGTTGTATGGGATCTTTTAAACTGTGAAGAGTGAATTAGGCAGGCCACAATCATTTTTTACGAAAGGAAAGAGAGGCTTATTGCAAAAGTAAAAGAGCATTTTTATGTTGTTAGGAAGAAACTACAACATAGAACCCATAATTGGTCTACATTTTATAAACCGTTGTGTTTAACTGCTCTCCCTTTTCCTGACTTTGTCCCTTGGGTGATCATTCTTAACCTTCCCCTTGAAAGGCTAATGAGTTTCCACAACATGGTTATTTTCAACGGTCTTTTTGCTGATGAACCCGTAGGAGTTCATCGGGTTGAGCTTTTTGGCCTTGCTGGCCTTTTTCGAAGTGATGCAGTGACCACAGAAGGGGAAGGTATCAACCTCATTGTCGTTGTTATTCTTTGTTGTTTCTTATCTGGTTTCTACCTTTAGGTCCTCATAAAAAGACCGAGGCTATGTTGACCACCGCCACTGAAATTCTTGTTGGCATTCCCATTTCATTTCCTGCTCCTACTCCTATTCACGTGGGTGTTCATCATTCTGCTCACCATTTTTATTCCAAAAAGATCAAAGGGGTGATCGAGGAGTCTAATTCTGATGACAATGAGTTTGATGCTACCAGCCAGGTATCTATCTTGTGATCTCTATTTGCGTCTTCGATTTTCACCATTTTGATTTCTTTTATTAGTAGGTCTCTCATTGGAGCAAGCCATCCACCACCTCATCTGATAAGAGACCAAAGCTTATCAAACAAATGGCGATGAAGACACTACTTTGCTTCTATTGACCTCGTTCCCCAGGTTGAGAGTGCTGGGGAATCTCCTGTCAAAGACACTGATGTTGACGAGGCCGTCGACAAAGTGTTTGTAGATCTGACTCCGGTGGGGTATATGCCTGCCAAAATCCCAGATACTAGCCCATTCGAAAGTATGGTGATGCCACCTCCTCCTTTTTCATCAGCCAAGATGATAGAGGTAACTCGCCCTTCGATTGCACTTATTGTGTCAGTTTTACCATGGTCTCTTGATGGTCTTATTTTCATTTTTGGCAGTCTGTTGTTCAACCTGTTCCCCAACCCACTTTGACTGCATCCTCCCTTCCAGAGACTTTTGCTGGCGATTCTCAGATAACTTTCTACTCTCTTGCTTGTACTTAGCCATGATACTTCCCTTTCGTTTCCCCAACCAAGTCAGCCTAGCTTCCATTTCCTTTTTCACAATACACCTCTCCTTGATCCTTAGCAAGTTTAACCACTATGAGTAGCGCTAAGGATGTGGTGGATCTGTTGGACTCCATCCTAGGGGATGATCCTATTACAGAGGTTGCGACCGACCTTTCTGATACTCGAGTCCAAGAGCTCAAAAGACTCCTGGTAGGAGTGGATACCAAGCCTACCAGTATTACCTTTGGGACAAGGAGAAGCCTTATCGATGAGATCCTAAGGGAGGTTGGTCACCTTGCCATGGCCCCCAGCAAAATACATTTCCACGAGGAGTTTGAGAGGAACCTATCAGGTCTGGGATCGAAGTGCGAGAGTAGCAATGCCATTCTTCAAGCTCCTTATATCTCTGGCATTAGCCCATTGGTCAAGGAGCTGAGGGCACTTCGGTCCAGCTTAGCAGGAAATTCGAAGAGCAGCAGGTTTTGGCTGCGAAAAGAAAAAAGTTTGGTTTCCAAAATTGGGTGCCTGACAAAGCTCTTTGCAGATCGATAAATGCTTAGCCTTTCAAATGAGGTTGAAGAGCTCAAAGCTAGCTCTGATGTTCGAATCAAAGTTTACAAAAAAGCAAAGGACAAGGACCTAGATCGTAAGTGTCAAATTGAAACTGCCTCTATCGTAACCATTTCCCTCCACCTTTTTTTCATTCACTTTTGGGCAAATTTCTTGGGTGAGGGGACTTCACGGGCCAGCAGAATGGGAGAAGGAGTACGCGGCCCAACTATTGAGGTAATATCAACGTCAACATCGAACCACCTAGTGGCCGGAAAAGTGGGATTGAGTGGTGCAGCCCAGGAGAAGAATGCTCCGGCAGCCCAGCAATTGTGATGGCTCATAGTTTGATTTGCTCTATGGCCTGCGCACCATTTTTGAAATGGTAAAATGTTGCCAAAAATAGTTTTCTTTTTTCTTGTTTTGCCTGGGGATATTTCGAGGCATACTTTGGCTCATTTTGAATGCATTCTTCTTTATTTCAATTTTTTATGTCTTTTGATTTGCTTGAGTTAAGAGTCCTTCAAAAAATGTTTTAATGTGAAAAAGAAATCCCTTAAGCTAATCAATAATTTACCAATTCATTTGTAATACAACCATCTCTAAGCCCAATTGGCATTAACAACCATCTCGACTTAGGTCATTTTAACGTTCTAATGGCAAGGTTTCCCACAATGTTGGGTAATACTTTTTCAAATATTTGCCATTTATGGGATCTCTAAGCAAATCACCATCCAAACTTTCTAGCAAATAAGCGTTCCTTTTAGTTATGGAGTGTACTGTAAATGGTTCTTCCCAGTTGGGGCTCCATTTCCCCAACATTTTGTTTCTCTTATCTAATGGAAAAATAACCTTCCACACAAGATTGCCACTCCTAAATTGTTTGGTCTTGATTTTTCTATCACTAGGCCTTGGCAACTTGTCTCTTCTGGGCTTCAATGGAGTCCAATGCCTGTATTCTAACGTCTTCTACAGCATCGAGTTCATCTACCATTTTGCAATGCTACTTAATGGTAGTACGGTTATTCTGTTGGGCTATCCGTATAGACCTTACATTAATCTCCATAGGCAAGACATCATCGTAGCCATAAGTTAGCCGAAATGGAGTAGTTCCTGTGCTTATACATTTGCTAGTTTGATATGCCCTGGGATTATCCTCCACCATTCTTTAAATGATGCCCTTCAGAGTTTTATTGATGGACTTAGTTTGACCATTCCCTTGTGCATAATACGGAATGGAATGTATGAGTTGAATACCATATTCTACAGCAAAGGCTTGGATCTCAGACCCTATTAACATGGTTCCTCTATCCACTACGATAGTTTGAGAGATTCTAAATCTGTGCACGAGATGCTCCTTGATCGGTTCGCTTAAGTGGAATAGCCTCTACCCACTTCGTAAAATAGTCAGTAGCGGTGATAATATAGGTGTGTTGTGTCGATGAGGTAGGAAAGATGGATCTTATCAAATCAATGGCCCAACATCGACCATGTAATTGGCACTTTTCACAACCCTTGGCTATCCAATGGTAATCTTGAACCATTTTTGACCAAAAATAACCATATTGTTTGATCAACCATGCCATCTTGTGACCACTCTGGTGGGCTCTGCATACTTCTTCGTGGACTTCCATCATGATCATTATTGCTTCCTCCTGTCTGACATACTGTAGGAGTACTTTGTTGTGACTTCGCCGATATAACAAATCATCTCCGAGAACCATCTAGTTAGTGGCTCTTATTTTGACTTATCGAGATGCTCCCTGTGAAGGATTTCTCACCTAACTCAATATTGGTTTGCGCTGATCTCTAGATTGTTTCAGGATACTTTCGACGGTGCAAACATTGCTCCGTTAGAAATACGAGGGGTGAGCCTGCCTTGTGATGGTATAGCTGGCGGTCATACAACCTTTGGGAAATTCAGCCCCAGTGGCTATTTGAGACAACCCGTTGGCCTTAGAATTAGATTCTCTAGCCACATGCAAAAACGTTACCTCATCAAAGCCCATTAACAATACATTAACCATACAAATATACCTGTCAAGAACGGGGTTCCTGCACTGGAAGGCACCTTGAATATACTTGATGATGAGCTGGGAGTCTCCAATCACGATGATAATGGATGCTGTTGCGTATTTTTTGCAAGTGTACGAATCGCTCAAGTAGTAAAGTGAAAGTAAGAGTATCGTTCCCACGAGGAACGGTATACCAAGCACCAAACTTATAAGTTTTCTATTGTTTAAGCTTCGAAAATTTATCAGGATAAGATAAAATAAAAAGAAACAACTAAATCAAAGTAAATAAATCAATAAAAACTAGCTAGGGCCTAGGCATCGTTGATTGAATCCCCCCTTGTGATCAATTAAACTTCCATTGATTATAATTAATACACCTTCCCACAATCCAACTCACAAAAATATTTGTAATCTCCTTTCGAAAGTAAAACAAACATGCCAAGGAATGCTATGTGTCTACTTTTGTGATCACATATGGATTCTTGGCCCATTGCGCACAAGAGTTGTGTTAGTTAAAAAGTCCTTGCAAATTTACCTAACCGATTGCACAAGAGTATGATTATTTCTAATCTATGCGTCCCCTATGTCTATAACACAAATAGTCAGATTTTATACACACCCTTTCGTAGTCGAATATAAAATCTCAAAGCTTGAAAAGATTGGCCAAAAATTCACAAGTAATAAAAACCTTGAATCATAGATAGGAAGTAAGTAAAATAAAAATCAAAGAGGTTCAACAAAAATCACAAGGGTTTCATCAACAACTAACCTAGAACCCTATGATTTAATTAGCTGGACATAGCAAAAAGAAAACAAAACAAGAACATAATGAAAGTAGAAGGAAACATAAGCAAACTCGGCTTTTGACGATAATCTTGATGGATGGAGGAGCTTGGCTTTGGAATTGTCGCCCTTCCTAAGCTTTTTCCCTTGAATTCCCCTTGAATTATCAGCTCCCAAAAGTCCTCCATTTAGTGCACAAGACGTCCCTTTAAATAGATGTAAAGCTGCTGATGTCAAAACCCTAATAAAAAGGTTCACTTTTTGGATGGATTGAATCGGGACGGCCTTCACCTGGGGAGACAGCTTAAACCGTCCAAAATTGAAGGCATTTCACACCCACTGGATGGGACAGGACGGCTTCGGCGGTCAGGACGGCCTAAGTCGCCCTATTTCGAACATAAATAACCGTTTCTGGACAAATCAGGACGGTCACGCTTCACGGGACGGCTTAAACCGTCCCGATTCGATCGGTTACCTTTCTTTCTGCACTTCTGGGCACTTCGGGACGGCCTTGCTGCACGGGACGGCTTAAGCCATCCTAAATCGAACCATTTCAACAGCTGCTGGAGCGTCGGGACGGCTTCGTAGGATTCGGGACGGCTTAAGCCGTCTCGGCACGCGCACCCATATTTTCAGCTCAATTTCAGCCCCGATTTCTTGCAATAACCTCACGAAACTCATGCGGGTTGATATAGACATCAAAACCTTGAAAAAATAAAGCTTTAAAGGTGTAAAAACACTTTAAATTGATCAAATTAAGGTTTGGTTACATTAAGCACAAATTTCATCCTTGGAACTATAAAACCTTAATAGAAATTAATGAAATGCACAAAATGTCGCCCATAAAAGTGTACACATTTTAAGCTTATCAAACTCCCCCACACTTGAACATTTGCTCGTTCTCGAGCAAAGGAAAGTTGAACATTCCAGGAGTTTTATATGTATGGATATAATTATATAACTATGACTGTACCTTGCCACACAACTTTCTCTCTTGTCTCTAACATGTGCATAGTTTGAAACCAGAGTTTCTCAACCTTACACGCACTTCATTTAACAACAAACATATGTGTCAAGATCTAATGAAGAATATCGATAACAAGTTACGAAGCCAACATAACCAATGTACCACTTATAAAGTTTAAGAGTCACTTTATACAATAACTTTGTTCTTTCTACCTACGACAAACACGCTAGTGATATAGAGGTTCCAACTTGTGCTTCTACAACCAATTTCAAAGGTTCTCACTTCAAGAGTCGCTCTTTTTTTTTTATTTTTTATTTCCCTCCTTTTTTTTTTTTACAAGAGTATATACGCAACCTTTTGACGCGAGGACACACATTGGTGATGCATGTACCCGGTTACTCAGTCAACATACAACTCTTCTTTCTTCTTTTCTTCTACTTACCCCATGAATATTAAGAGAACACTAAGAAATTTAGCATGAAACAATCAAGAAGGAAACTAATCTAATCACTTAAAACGTGTTTCGGACTAGGCATAGAAAGATTACTTGTACTTGACTCCCCATCTTTATAAGCTAGCAGTGATCAAGCCAATCTTCAATAACATATTCTCAACACATGCCAAACATAGAGCCTTGAACACACATGCTCTATCCATAATTCACACATAAAGCGAGAAAACACATAATTTCTCATATGCACCTATCACAAACAAGTTCAATTGATACCGGCAAGGCATTTTTCCAAAATAATGCACAAAATTAACATCCTGAAAGCTCAACTTCCTCTACTCAAAATCACTTTAGCCTTTTAATGCATGTTCCAAGATGATAAAACCTCTCACTCAAGCAGTAAATAAACAAAAATGAAATCAAAAATCCCTTTTGATTTCCCCCACACTTAAAGTGTGCAATGTCCTCAATGCACAAAAGAGAAAAGAAAAGTAGAGAGATACTTCCCTGATGGAGGGGGTGACGATGAGAGAATATCCAGTGTGTGACAAAACGACTCAAGCCAGTTTGCACCTAAATCAAAGAAAATATAAACTTAGTATCCAACAAAAGATAAGAAAAGAAATAAAAGGAACATGAAAGTGAAAGAGAGAAGGGATAGAGGGTGTAGTTCTAAGTTATAGTCGTTAGCTTGACTTTGCAGGGCTTAATTAATTGCTATGGCTTAGCCCAATTTCCCCTTTTCCAAACTCTTCACCCTTGTTTTTCCCAAAGTTCGGCTTATGCGTTTTGCATCTAAATTTCCTCCCAAGAATTTTCAGCTTTTTCCCTTGCTTTTCATGACCGAAGTCTTCCGAATTGTGGAGTTCATTAAGCTTGAGAAGTGAAGGTGAGGTCTGAAGTGTTTCTTGGATAACACCAAGCGAGTTGCATGTCTCTTTGGTGGGGGTGGGTATGTCAGACTTGAACACCATGAAATTTATTTCTTCATCATCAACCCATAGTGTTAATTTCCCTTTTTTGACATCAATAATTGCCCCCGCAGTTGCTAGGAATGGTCTCCCCAAAATTAAAGCCAACTCATGGCACTCTTTCATCTCAAGCACAAAAAAATCCGTTGGAAAATAGAACTTTCCTACTTTCATGAGCACGTTTTCCAAAACTCCATATGGGTGCTTGATTGATCTATCTGCAAGCTGCAAACTTACTATTGTAGGCTTTAATTCGCCTAAGCCAAGTTTCCTGCAAATAGACAAAGGCATTAAACTCACACTAGCACCTAAATCACATAAAGCTTTATCAAAATTAAGATTGCCAATTTTGCAAGGAATATAAAAACTCCCTGGATCCTTTAACTTCGACGGCAACTTATTTAGTATGATGGCACTGCACTCTTCTGTGAGGGTGACTGTTGAAAATTCCTCGAGCTTCTTTTTATTGGACAGGATTTCTTTTAAGAACTTCACATACTTTGACATTTGTGCGAGTGCTTCTAAGAAGGGTATGTTGATGTGAAGTTGTTTAAGCAAATCCTTGAATTTCCCAAAGTCCTTGTCCAATTTATGTGCGATCAACCTTTGGGGGAATGGTACTGGAGGCACATAAGGTTTAACATCACTTGCCTTCTTTGTTTTCTCTTCTTCCATCTCTTTTATCTTGCCATTGACTCCCTTAGACTTGTCCTCATCCTTTTCCTCATCAGTCTTGAAGTTCACTCCCAGTCCTTAAGGTGACTGCATTGCAATGCTCTCTTGGATTTACCTCCGTTTGACTAGGCAATTGCCCTTGTTGCCTATAGGTGGAAGTATTGCCTTGAGATTCAATCCGATTTAGGCGAGAGTCAAAATTTCCCAGATGCTGCTTAATTTAGCCCAATTGATCCATAGTGGATTGCATGAATTTTTCAAGTGTGGCTTCCAAGGAAGATCTTGGCTCGAGTTGGGAAAGTTGATGTTGCAGTGAAGGAAACCCTGGAGGTGTGGAGTGGACATTTGCCTTAGGTGGCCCAAATTGTTGGTTTTGACTGTTTTGATTAGCCCCCCAAGAAAAATTGGGATGATTTTTCCATCCTGGGTTATACGTGGGTGCATAGGGGTTGTTTTGGGTCCTATTATTGACATATTGAATTTGCTCTGGAGGGAATTGATTTGGACACTCGTTCATGTTATGAGAACCTCCACAAACACCACATCTCAAAGGAGAGTTAGACACCGCGTTAACAGATAATTGATCAAACTTTTGAAATAATGCATCAAATTTAGAATTGATATAAGACATAGTATCTAACTCAAGCACACCTGCAACCTTTGGAGCTTGCACAAAAGAAGGAGTTGTCCTACTTGTCCCCCATTGGTAATCATTAGCCGCTATCTCCTCAATCAATTGGCATGCGGCCTCTGTGGATTTAGACATCAATGTGCCTCCTGCGGATGCATCGATCATTATTCGAAGGGATTCTATCAAACCATTGTAAAATCTTTGCACGAGCAACCAATCTGGCAAGCCATGATTAGGGCACTTTCTTTGCAACTCCTTAAAGCGTTCCCAAGCCTCGCTTAGGGACTCTTGGTCCTGTTGTCGGAAGGCCATCAATTCCTCGCGAATGGCGGAAACCTTCCGAGGTGGAAAATACTTTGCCAAAAAGGCTTTAGAAAGCTCATCCCATGTGGAGATGGAATTCGGTGGTAGGGAACCTAACCAATCCTTGACCCGATCCCGCAATGAAAATGGAAAAAAATGTAGGCGAATGGCATCACTCGAGACACCATTAATCTTAAAAGTTGCACAAATTGCCAATAAGTGAGATAAGTGCGAGTTGGGATCCTCCGTTGTGCCTCCCCCAAATTGGTGTTGCTGCACGGTATTGATGATTGCTGGCTTGATTTCAAAGTTGTTAGCATCAATAGCTGGCATGGCAATGCTTCCTTGGATTCCCGTGGCATCAAATAGTGCATAGTCCCTCAATGTTCGATTTTGTTCAGCCATCTCTACAGCTGATAAGGAAAATGCTTGGTCTAATTCTTTTCTTTGATGACGGCGAAGTTGATGGAGAGTTCTCTCTATCTCGGGATCAAACAGGTACTAAGTCGAAGCTTCGAGACCTTTGCATATGCCTACTCCTGCACCAAGAAAAACCAGATGTATGAACTGAAAATAAAACACAGAAAAATGAAAATAAAAATAAATGATTATGCTTAAATCAATAGATACTAAAATTCGTTTGATATTGATAATCACCGGTCCCCGGCAACGGCGCCAAAAACTTGTTGCGTATTTTCCGCAAGTGTACGGATCGCTCAAGTAGTAAAGTGAAAGTAAGAGTATCGTTCCCACGAGGAACAGTCTACCAAGCACCAAACTTATAAGTTTTCTATTGTTTAAGCTTCGAAAATTTATCAGGATAAGATAAAATAAAAACAAACAACTAAATCAAAGCAAATAAATCAATAAAAACTAGCTAGGGCCTAGGCACCGTTGATTGA
>JAOWBU010000296.1:0-30758 GCA_026212405.1 Petrea volubilis
TCGCTACTATTGACATATTTTTTATGATAAAATAATTCTTTTGTCACTAAATGTATCAAATCAGAAACAACTTTTTTTTTCACTTTTATATAAAATTATTGTACCGTAGCAAGATTGAGTTTATCATTAATATCTTAACGAAATATAATATATTTGTAATTAACAAACACTATATGAAAGTACCACTTTTAGTAACATAATTAATAATTCATAAAAAAATTCAATAAAATTCTCCACAAAGCATAATTATGCGATAAAAATCTTGTTCGTCAAAAATCCAACAAGGATCTTGCAATATTTTAGTTTTATTTTAATAAAATTGTGTCAGCTTTGAGTCCATTTGTCACAAATTTTATTTTAGTAAACGAGGTGCTTTCTTAAAATGAAATAATATTTAGGTGGCTCCATTAAAAATTAAAATATTGTGAAAAATTAAACTAAGCATTGTGAAATAGACTATTGCACAACCAGCTTAACTATTTCTACTACAATGAACAGAATTCATAATTATACATCAAGACATGGCTGGCAGGAACCTAAAATGAACAATACATACATATATTTATATATATATATATATATATATATATATGTATGCTTATCAGAAAGGGAAATATTAACCACAAAGAAAAATAAAATTAAAATTGAAAAAAAATAGTAAAATGTATTAATTGAAGGGCGTGCAGGCAACGCAAGCCAGCAAAAAAATAGCAGCAGAAACTCCATCTTCTTCGAGATTGGATGTGCTTCTCTTGAATTTGCTGGTTTTCCCTTTGTTGCATTGCACAATCTGCTTTTGCAGCTGTTGCTGATAGCTTTCTCTCACTTTCACTACTTCTTGCTGTCTCTCTTTCCTGGCTTCTTCCACCCTTGACACCATTATTGAGAGAGAGAGAGAGGTGTGTGTGTGCTTGTTTGGGGGGGGGGGGGGGTTCTATTTGATGTTGTGCATGGAAAATCATGTGCATACATCCTGTATTTATAGTCATTAGGACCACGAAGAAAGTACTTTTTAATGTTCGAAGGTGAGGGAGGGATTGAGTTCAAAATAGGCAATCAATACTTTTTTTTGGGGGGGGGGGGGGGGGGCGGGGGGGGGTTAAATGTCTTTTTCGTGAGGATTTTTGTATATATAGTTCACCCCATGGAAGGGAACTGTGTTATTTTATTTAGTTTGAAGTTGCGGGAGTACTTTTCAAATTTAAACTATGTCTAGCCAAGGTTGAAAGTCTATATTGATACTATATATGGTTATGAAATTGTGTTTCCTCTGTTTCGTTTGTTCCCCAAAGCTTGTGGGGCTGCAATTTTTAGTCCTTTACTTTTGATGCTTTTGATTTAATTTCATTTTTGAAATACCAATTAATCACTTTCATTCAAGAATTCACTTAAACATTTAGCTTGTGATTAATGAGGGGAAAAACAATTGTAGCAATGACATAGGCACCGTTAGTTAACAAGTTACATATTCATACACGCTATAAAAAAAAAAGCACTTTATTCACTAACGAAAATTTATTTTGTGATAAATATATTACGTCACATAAGCATAATATTTGTGATGGATTTATAACATTTGATATCTATTATTTAGAATTAAAGCGACAATCAAAAACAAGACATCTTCTAACGGTTTTTGTGATGAACAGAATTGATCACAGAACTATACGTTCTGTGTCGGATTTTATGATGGATTAAATATTTTATCAGTGAAGAGGGTATTTTTTTTTTTTAACCGATAATACATGAAATGGAAAGTATAATTTTATTTTACATTGAATTATAATAAATATGTGTAAACGTTTCTCACAAAATTAATGAAACGTGTTGTATATGCTCCATTATGACTATGAGGTACATTTATGTGAGAATAACATATGAAAGAAACATACAAAATATTGAGCGCTCTTGTCGTTAGGACATCTAATCGGGTTAGTTAAGATGGAAAATTAAATCATTTATCTATGAGGTTGAAATGGATCTATTGCATTCAAATTACAAACCTTTTTCACGGGTAAACAATGATGATGAAACTTTATTGACAGCTACTGTACAAACCTTTCTACCCCCACCAAATAAACCTAAAAGCCTGCTGGCAAAATTCCTGTTTGTCAAAGATTGCCAATTAAGTTCTTCATTCTTTAACCAAAAGGAAGTGGTTGAAATGGGGGAAGATCTTGTGGGTGTAGTAAATGCAATTGCGTTTCTTTTTGCCTTTTTTTTTTTAATATTTGAATTTAAAATTATTCTCGTTGTGGTATGATTTGGGAAAAATCAATCAAACAAGGAATATATATATATATATATATATATATATATATCTGTGTGTGTGTGTGTGTGTGTGTGTGTGTGTGTGGTTTTGAAATCAAGAAAATTATTGTCTATTGGCATTCATCTTCTTAACTACAATTATAGTTATAACAAAAAGCTAAAAGAAAATCACATTTTGAGTCCCATGTATTCGGATGTGTTCAGTTTTAGTCATACTACATATGAATATCTTACAATGCATTTCGTAGTTTTTAACTTTTTCTCAATTCTAACATTAGCCATTTTAACTTTTATTAGATAGTTAATATATTATCTCGTGATAAATATATCAATTTTTTCCTTATAGTCTCATGCAATTTGTCGTTAAATAATTGCAATGTGAAATAATTATATTCAAATTAAGAAATCAAAATCAAAATCAAAACTAATATATCAATCTAAAATAAGATTTTCCCAAAAATATACATGTATAAATCCAAAGGATATGATTGCATCCACTAATAATTTTCTTGCATCCATTCGAAGGTAGAACCCCCTCAATTTCTATCTGTTTTACATTCAATAAATTTAGTAATCATCATCTCGCCGATGAGGCCTTATCTTGTTGGTAAGGTGGATGTCCCACAACCTTTAGCTTGTGAGTTCAAATTTCCTAAATACGAATATTGTTCTAACTATATATTAATTTATTTCTAGTGCATAGTATTTTAATATTTGATGATGCTTGTAATGATTCAATTATATTTGAGAGTATCACCACGTCTCAATCAATAATTC
Source organism: Petrea volubilis (assembly GCA_026212405.1). Lineage (NCBI taxonomy): Eukaryota > Viridiplantae > Streptophyta > Magnoliopsida > Lamiales > Verbenaceae > Petrea > Petrea volubilis. The sequence goes on from JAOWBU010000296.1 coordinate 3,049, forward strand.
AATGTTTAACAATTACTAATTAGCTATAATATCGACTCGGGCTTTCTTCATAAATGCTATATAACACACTTTGTTTTACATTTAATCTATCTAGTAATCACCATCTCAATCAATAATGCAAAGTTTAATAATTACCAATTAGCTATAATTATCAACTCGGGAAACTTTTCATGAATGCCATATGTGTTGAGTAATTATGTTGATATTTCTTCCGGCATTAATTATACTATTAATAAAGTATTAGGGTGAGGTAGTGACCTACTTAGTTTGTTTGATCTGTTGAGTAACTTTTATCTATTTTCTATTTTTCCATCTCACCTCGTCTCGTATCCAACTCTCTCTCCTCTCTCTACCACCATTCAACACCTTTTTTTCTTCATTAGCTTTCCCTTTTCTAGTTATTTTTCTAATTATGGAATCAAATTTTATTTCAATTATTTTTTTGTTTTATTATTATAAACTAAATAAATATATTGAGAATAGTTAAAAAAATTTATATATAACAATATTATCAATAAAGTATTTGGAAGAGGTAGTAACCCATACGAGATCCTCTATTTCAAATCGTGTTTCATCTCCTATTCCAATTTATGGATATACGCCAAGTGTAAAGATCCCAGACCAAGTGTATAATTAAAAAAATAACCTTATACACATGGCATGAACGTAAATTATGAAATAGGAGATGAAACACCACTTTGAAATAGAAGATCCGAATAGTAACCACCTTAATGCCCTTCGATCTGTTTAGTAACTTTTATCTACTTTCTCTTTTTCTATCTATCCCGTCTCATATCCCACTATTCACTCTCACCTCTCTCTCCCACCATTCAATGCTTTTTCCCCTCATTAGCTTTCTCTTTTCTATTTATTCTTTTAATTATGTAATCAAACTTTATTTGAATTATTGTTTTGTTTTATTATTATAAACTCAATAAATACATTGAAAATAGTCAAAAATTATATATATGCATGAGTTGGAAGGGAACTCTCCTAGCTTAACCTGAGGTCTCGGGTTCGAGACCCAGGGAACACAGCAATACCTTGGTGGGAGCAGCGCCCCCAATTGGACCTGACAGTACTGCGGTGGGGATTAGTCTGGGCCAAAGGCCCAGGACACTCTACGGGAAACCAAAAAAGAAATATAAAAAATTTGATAAATATTTATAATTTATACTATAAAAATTTAAACACATAATTAAAACATGTTTTCTTTTTTTATTTTGTGCGTGTATTGAGCGTGCCGGTATCATCAGTTTATTATAGTTATGAAACTTGGTACACAAAAAAAAAACCATATAGAAAGTACGGAGAAAAACTCAAATGTAGTATATACTATAATTAACCAATATTTTTTAAATGTACATAGAAAGAGTATTATTTTCAAATACCCAATCAACAAGCGAAGCCACTTTGGATCCTATGAGTCTAATGGACAATGATTACAGGAGGAAGAATTATAAATTTGTACAGATAATAAGAGTACTTAGGAACGTTTAAATAATTAGACTAAAACCTAAATACAGCTAAAAGATTTTAAAGAAATCCCCATAATTTTGTCCACTCGTTTGTACAGTAAATGTAGAGCTTAATTAATTGTCCATAAATAAAAGAAAACAAAAGCCCTGCATGTGCAAAGCCATGTGAACATGTTCCACTTCCTACTTCCAACGCTCACTGTCCTTGATGATTATTTCTTTTATGTCCATATTCACCATGTCCACAATTTATGTACTTCATTTTCTTATCCATTTGCAGAGGATGTCTTTGGTTTGGTTATGTATTGTTTGAAAAATTGCTATAAAAATGAAGATAAGAAAGTCAGAAAAAAAAAAACAAAAAACAAAAACTTAAACACATTTGTCCAAATGCCAAAAAAAAAAAAAATGCATGCAAAATCATCATGTTAGGGTATAAAATTTATAGAATTAAGAAGGTAAGGAAAACAAAAAAAAGAAAGAAAAAAGGGATTTACCCCCAAAAAAAAAACAAAATTACTTTCAATCTATATTATTACATAAATAAAAAAAAAGTCTCTTTTATAATTACTTTTCTGACAAGGTTTTTGATATGTCATTTTCTTTACTTCTTTATTTTTTCTCTCCTCTCTTTTCTGTCATCTCTCATCTTCCAAGTTTCTTTTACTTTCTCTCCCTCCTTTTTCTCCCCTTCTCTCCTCTCTCTCTATCATTTTCATCTCTCTCAATCCTCTTTATATCATTTTTTTTTAAATTTTCTGTGTATTTATTGTTTGAATTTTTTGTTTTAAATTATTTTATTTTACTTATCATTAATTTTATAAATCTAAAAAAATAGTTAGTTAAAAATATTTTGATAGAATAAATACTAAAAAAATATATATACATATATAAGTAAATTGTATTTTTTTTTAGTATGCACACATATCGAGTATACAAATATTACTAATATTTATAAGGTGGATCCGTGGATGTATCATAGTTTAAATGGCAAACAAATTCTTATACCTACATAATTCATTTAAGACCAAACACCTATTTTTGTGTCAAGATTAAAATCTCTTTAACTCAGTACAATTGCCAAAATACACGTTTCCTTCAACTGAAGCTTGCTAACCCACCAATGAATGAGGGAAATAAGCAATTACGGCACCCAAAAGAAACTGACCAGCATTTGTGAACAACGTATTTGTCGGAATTGAAAGCGACAAAGGAATGGGTTTTGAGAGTATATAAGCCCATTATTCTTGGCATGAGGGGGCCATCACTATAGAAAATGGCATGTTGGCATTTCCAACAACAAGCCATACTTCATGGTTTGACCCTCAAAAAAATATATGATGTGAACTTTGGACTATATGTGTTTTCTATTAATAAATATATTGGCAATTAAATTTCATCGAATTAAAAATTAACAATTGTGAATTAAAATATTGAATATTAATTAAATTTTTTATTTTATATTTTGAAATTTTTAAAATTTAATTTTAATATTAAATAGTTAATTTTAATTAATATTTTTATATTTATTGTACCGGTAAATGAGGCATTGCCACGTGTCAAGATGAAGTGTCCCGACCAATCAAATCAAGTCTTGCAGTCCGAAATTCCAAAACCAATCAAACGGTGACAAGTGGCGTATTCGGTCACGGGGACCAATCAAATCATAATACGAAAATAATATTTTTCTCTTTAAAAATATTTATATTAAAGAGATAAATACCGACGAAGTTGGTAGCAAATCGAAAACCCTCCACAAACGCCTATAAAATATCAAAAAGTCTTCAAGAGCTAGAGAAGTCATGAAGATCTTGAAGTTCTCTCAAGTCAAGCTCAAAAAGATTCGTAAAGATCCAGGCAAAATTCCCAGTGTTCTTCGTAAAAGTCATCAAATCAAGGCATTCAGTCCGCGATCAAGGCATTAGTCTCGCGCTTTGGCATTTTTCCAAAGTTAAATCCACGGTGATTAAGGCAACATTCAACTTTGGAAATAAGGTGTTTGATCTACAATCAAGGTACTAAATCAACAAATCGGCGATCTCCCGAAATCAAATTCAAGTCAAATCCTAGGTGTTCACGGCATTCTTCGGTGTTTGATTCGTAATCAAGTTATTTAGCCTACAAATCGTGTTATTAGAGGGTTGAGTCAAATTCGGATAAAAGAATTAGAGAATTAAACTTTGGACGAATTACACTTATATCCCCGACCTATGGGAAATTTCAATTACTCCCGTGAATTGAGAGGGAAATTACAAATTACACCCACCATTAGTCAAAAAAAAAAAAAAATTGAACTTTCAAAATTACCCTTTTGGAAGGAAGAATAGGTGTTTGACCATATTAAAATGACTATTTTGCCCTCGAGGGTTTTTTTTATTATATTATCCATATTTAAATTTAAAAATATTATACAGATTTAAATATTTTTTTCAAAATTAAGTATTTTATAATATATATGCAAATAGTTATAAACATATACTTTAAATTATATAATTGTGATATGTAAATTATATTTGATAAATGTAAAATACATAAAAATATCTTATAATATTATAAATTTTGTTTTTATACATACAAAAAATTATTGATATTCTAATATTTTATAAAAAAAATTATAATACATATTATATATAATTAAATAAATTCTTTTTTCTTTTTTTTTTCTCCCCATTTTCCTTTTCTTTTTTCCCCCTTTTTCCTTTTCTTTTTTTCCCCTTTTTCTTTTTTGTTTTTCCTTCTTTGTCTTCCCAGGTCGTTCGTCGCTCCTAGGCTGTCGTCCATCGCAGCCTAAGAAGGATCAAAAGGGGAGACAAGTAGAGATCAAGAGGGAGAGAGAGATTGAGAGGGAGAGGTGGGGGGGGGGGGGAGGGATCGAGAGATCCTCTACCACCATCTGTGCGCTGCTCGTCCACTGTTCATCACTACCTAAGAAGGGATCAAGAGAGGAGAGGGGCAGAGATTGAGAGGGAGAGAGAGATTGAGAGATTGAGAAAGGAGGGGGGAGAGAGAGAGAGAGAGAGAGAGAGAGTGAGAGATTTGGTTTAAAAAAAAAAACAAAAGATAAGGAAACAATGAAAAGAGAAAATAAAAGAAAAAAAAGAAAAAAAATGATAAAGAAAGGGTATTTTTGGATTTTCATTTTAGTTATTTTTCTCTTTATTTTTCTACTTAAATCACTTAAGGGTAGAATTGACTTTTCATTAAGGGGGTAATTGTAATTTCTCTTGGATCGGGGTATTTTTTGTAAATAGGGTATATCTCAAGGGAAGTAAGTGTGATATGCCCTTAATCTTTTAGAAGATTATTTTTCACTAAATTATATTCTTTTTCCTTAAATTTTAAATATTTGTCATATATTTTTCTTGCCTTGTAATTTGTAATTTGCAGACTCAAAATTTTGTGTGAACAAAATATATATACAATTATGTGTTATAATTATTTAAGATGATAAAAAAATGTATTCTGGCACCTAAATGCAACAGAGTAATATTGGATTCCAACCTTGAGGTTGCTGGAATGAAGTTTTTTAAATGCAAGTATTATTCTATTTTATATGAACTTTTTCTATAATGTATAGTAATTTATTTGTCTTTGATATATGCTAATAATTGATTATAATAGTTTATTTTTTAATTGGATTGTGAAAAACCGTCTCCAATTAATATATATAATTATATATATATAGAGAGAGAGAGAGAAAGAGATAAACAAGTAATATTTGATGGTTTGACCGTAATAAATATGATGTGAACTTCTGACTCTATGTATTTTATATAAAACAAACATAAAGTATATGTTACGATTAATTTGATAATTAAGAATGTATTGTGACACCTAAATATAACCGAGTATTGAACTGGAATCTTTGTCCTTTCATGTAGCATATTAATCCTAGGATACTAATTGGCCTAAATTTCCTGTTAGCTGGCTCTATCATTGGTTTTATTTTTCTATCACCAATTCCATAGGCTCTACCTAACAAGGCTGTTTTTTGTTTAATTACTCTAATTATTAAGAGATTTGAGGTGTCCCAAAGACTTTGAATATTTTTCTGGGAAAATTTGCTTTTTTGCCACCCGAATTTTGTGCGAATTTGGATTTAGCCGTATAAATAACTTAAACATATATATGTTTTTGCTAGAAAAGTGCTATAACTAATCTTTTATTCTTTTGAACTGTCTAAGTTCAATTTTTATAATCTATTTATCTAATTTTGATATTTTATGTTCAATATTTTTCAAATATATTTGAATATATGGAGAGAATTGGGAACTAAATAAAATGTTTTCATTGATAAGCATATGCATTGAAGGTAAAATATAAAAATTAGATAAATAAATTCATTCCAATGAAATAAACTAATTTTATCCCTTTCGATTGGAAAAATTAATTTATTTTATAATTTATTCCATATACTCGATATATTTAAAAAAACATCGAAGGTGAAGTATTATCAATTGAAAAAAATTAATATGTTTCATAACTTTATCCATATATTCAATATATTTAAAAAACCATTGAAAATAAAATATTAGAATTAGATGAATAAAGTTTGAAACTCAACTGAAGGAGTTTTAACCTAAATAAATTTAAAATAACATGATTAAACTAAAAATAAAGTTTGCTCAAGTGGTCAAGGAGGTAAGCTCACATTTGCCCCCATTTTCAAAATTTGGGTTCGTATCCTGGCTTACTCAAACATTTTTTTGGTGGATTTTTAAATTCCAACCGTTTAAAATATTATCGATCTTTGCCCTTAGTCAAATCACACGATATGTATGTAATGGAATCCTGACAAAATACTCCGTCGGAAAATGAACTCAAATGGCAATACACACACACATACATATATATATATATATATGTGTACATATAATCTGGATTTCAAATGGTAGGGAAAAAAAAAGTTTGTGTGGTAAAAGCCAAATTTGCGCAATGTTCAAATTGCAAAAACTTTTTTTTTTTTCTTCCCAATTTTTTACCAAGAACTAGGATGGAAACGGAGATGTTGGGTGACTGGGCTTTAGTATGTTAAGTCATAAGGTTGACAACTAAAACAGATCCCCCAAAATAAAAAAGAAAAAAAAAATGACGCTTACCCAAATATTTGAGGTCTGCAAACTAACATAAGCAAAGGGGGGAAAAAAGGTGTGTGTGTGTGTGTGTGTTGGGGCCGGGGGGGGGGGGGGGGGGGGGGGGGGGGGGGTGGTTGGGGATTTGGGGGCAGGGGTTTGAAAATGTTTCGCGGTTTGAGTCATCATAACTTCTGCATTTTGTCAATCAACTCTTTATATTTATATTTTACCTGTTCAAATTCACATTTTTCATACATTACCACTTGAGGTCTATATTTTTGTGTAAATAATTGTTTAAAAAAAATGCAGTGTACATGTATTTTTGGGTTATCTAGTTGCAATTTAGTAAAAATGTATAAGATTTTTGAGTTTTTTTTTTGCTAAATATTTTTACCAAAAACAAACATGAGATAGTAATATGTTAGAAATGTTGGGTTTAGATAGTTTGGATGAAAAAAATTGTCATTGTTCCTAAAAAAAAAATATTAATCAAATGACCAGATTCGTTTTGTTTTTATTTTTATGAGTACGAAAAGATGAGGTGGTAAAAATAAAATTATGAGATCAATTTACTAATATTTATGCATGTTTAAATTAGTATCGCAATTCCAATGGGTTGGGTGAATTCGGGTTGGGTTGGAATATGGGTATAAAATAAAATATATCTTTCAATCATAACCCAACTCATAACTTGTCAAACCCATAGATCCTCAACCCTAATCCAATTTGATTGAGTTTGTGTTAACCTGAGTTGACCTGACTTAAATCAAGTGTACCCATTGACCCGATAATCCATAACCCAACCCATTTCGCTTATTTATAATTATTTATATTCCACAAAGTATTTTCTTACTAAATTCCTTATGAAATCTTAATAATTACAAAGTGTTAACTATCTTATATGATTATGCAATAATAAAAAACTAATAGCATGTACAAGTAAGAAAACAAACAACCACATGAAATAATTTATACAACTTGATTTGGATTTTTAAAGTGAGAATCAATACTTTGTGTTCTTTATCATATCAAGTTAAATGTGCTTAAAATAAGAGTGTCAATTTTTAGTTTGCATGTCGAACTTAAATGACGTTTAGCCCTTTACCTAAGGTAAATAAAAATTTCAGTAAGTGACAGATTGAAGAAATTACAATTTATTTTTAAAAGTTGATTTCTCATTATTTTTCGTTTCTTTAACTATATTATATATAGTTATTTTGTGTGGTCGGCTATATACAATCTACATATGTTTGAAGGGTTAATTCCAATTTTGGTCCCTGACGTTTACCCCCAAGTCAATTTTGGTCCTTCACGTTCCGACATTTCCAATTTTGGTCCCTAACGTTACATTTCGTTGCCCAATGTCGTCCCTCCGTTAGTTTTTCCGTTAAAAACCCTAAATTTATTTGCAATTTGCCCCCTGAAAAATAAAAAAATATCAAAATGCCCCCCAAATTTTTAAAAAAGAGCTAAAAAACCCTTTTAAAATAAAAACCCCCCTCAACCATTCAACCACACTCAATTTATTCTTTGACATTGTTTAGTTCAATATTTTAATAGATCGATAAAATAATAAAATAAATTATTTTCATAGCCTATATCTACTTAAATTTATTTTGGGTTAATTTCAATTTTGGTCCCTGACGTTTACCCCCAAGTCAATTTTGCTCCTTCATGTTCCGACATTTCCAATTTTGGTCCCTAACGTTACATTTCGATACCCAATGTCGTCCCTCCGTTAGTTTTTCTGTTAAAAACCCTAATTTAATTTGCAATTTGCCCCCTTAAAAATAAAAAATATCAAAATGCCCCCCCAAATTTTTTAAAAATTAGCTAAAACCCCCCCCTTTGAAATATTTAGGCACAACAAAATAAATTTTATAAGCAATAGGATTCGAACCCGGATTATTTTACAATTATGAATTAAAAAAATATATATTTATTTTACAATTCTATCCATTTGTTCGATTTATTTGAAAAAAAAATTGAAAGTAAAATATCAAAAGTAGATATAGGCTATGAAAATTTAAATTGAAAAGTTTAAAAGACTAAAGATTAAAGACTAAAGATTAATTTATTTCATAAATTTATCCGTATATTGAAAAAAATTTAATTATCGTTTCAAACTATGAAAATAAATTTAAGTATATATAGGCTATGAAAATAATTTATTTTATTATTTATCGATCTATTAAAATATTGAACTAAACAATGTCAAAGAATAAATTGAGTGTGGTTGAATGGTTGAGGGGGTTTTTTATTTTAAAGGGGTTTTTTAGCTCTTTTTTAAAAATTTGGGGGGCATTTTGATATTTTTTTATTTTTAAGGGGGCAAATTGCAAATAAAATTAGAGTTTTTAATGGAAAAACTAACGGAGGGACGACATTGGGTAACGAAATGTAACGTTAGGGACCAAAATTGGAAATGTCGGAACGTGAAGGACCAAAATTGACTTGGGGGTAAACGTCAGGGACCAAAATTGGAATTAACCCTATGTTTGAAAGTTACATTAAATATATCGAGCTCGTTTTCTTTTTTTAATTTATAAAAATGCTATTTATAGGCCTATTCCAAAAAAAATGTCATGATGAAAATTTACATTTAATATTATGGTAAATCAATTTAAAACTTCATGAATTGCAAATAAAACAATCGAAAAAAATATATGCTTTCTTTTATAAATAACACAAACGTAATTTTGCATTAAAATTGACTCACTTATTTTAAAAGTTTAGCAATCTTTTCTTCTTATATATGTAAAAAATTTTGTATTTTTAATTGTTTAAAAAATTCTTAAGTTCAGTCCTCATAATTTTTCTATATTATATTGTTAATGGTTAATTAGAAGTTTATAGTTTTTAAAATGTTGTAATTTATAATTTGGATCTATAATATCATATATTTTTCTTAATATGTGTGTGTGTGTGTGATTCATATTGAGTTGAATCAAGTTGGTACGGGTTGTCGATTAATCCATAAAAAGATTCGAATTGTTTGGGTAATCCACGACTCAATCCAGGCCAACCCGACCAATTTTTTTGGATTGCTTTTGAATTCAACGCATTTTCTATGGTTACTTCTTAAACTATGAGGTCTTCTCTATACACCGGAGCCCTTATTTCATTTAATCAATGTTATTGGTAGCTTGTATAGTTCACACCACACTCTTTGGCTCTACTCATGAATTATCCAGTGACAGGTCTTTCACAATGAGACCCACCTATACAGTAACGGTATTTAATTATGAAAGCCTATTGGGTAGCTGACCCTCGTACTCCGTTCTTGACCGAGCGAGAACTTCATTTTTATGTTTTTTATTGAATTTCAATAAGATTTCCTTCGCTTAATGGATAACCATTTGCTACCAATGGAGAATTGCTTCTCATGAGGATGTCTAAACTTTTGCTGATTGTGGAAAGCAGCAGATTGTACAAAAAGTTTTTTTCATTATTGACCAAAAGGATGACAATTGTGAAAATTGCTTCTCAAATTAGTCATTAAAACAAAACTAATAGGCTGTAATATTTATTATTTAGGCAATTCAGGGTTACCCTCACACACAAAAAAAATAAAAATAAAAATACAGATTTACACATATAATGTGACATTTAAATTTAAAGAGTGTCTCACTTATCGGGTTAATTACGATACTTTATCAAAAGCAACACAATAAAATATGCCAAATTTTAATTGAAATATATATATTTTTTGTGACACTATAAAATATAAAAATAGGTTATTACTGCACTCAAATAAGTGGCACTTAACCAATGTCACCAAATCAAATTGGCTAATTAGAGATATTAGCCGAAGGGAAGTGTATTAGAGTTTAGTAATATTCTTTTATATGTTTTATGGGTTAATTTCAATTTTGGTCCCTGAAGTTTACCCCCAAGTCAATTTTGGTCCTTCACGTTCCGACATTTCCAATTTTGGTCCCTAACGTTACATTTCGTTGCCCAATGTCGTCCCTCCGTTAGTTTTTCCGTTAAAAACCCTAAATTTATTTGCAATTTGCCCCCTGAAAAATAAAAAAATATCAAAATGCCCCCCAAATTTTTAAAAAAGAGCTAAAAAACCCCTTTAAAATAAAAAACCCCCTCAACCATTCAACCACACTCAATTTATTCTTTGACATTGTTTAGTTCAATATTTTAATAGATCGATAAAATAATAAAATAAATTATTTTCATAGCCTATATTTACTTAAATTTATTTTGGGTTAATTTCAATTTTGGTCCCTGACGTTTACCCCCAAGTCAATTTTGCTCCTTCATGTTCCGACATTTCCAATTTTGGTCCCTAACGTTACATTTCGATACCCAATGTCGTCCCTCCGTTAGTTTTTCTGTTAAAAACCCTAATTTAATTTGCAATTTGCCCCCTTAAAAATAAAAAATATCAAAATGCCCCCCAAATTTTTTAAAAATTAGCTAAAATCCCCCCTTTGAAATATTTAGGCACAACAAAATAAATTTTATAAGCAATAGGATTCGAACCCGGATTATTTTACAATTATGAATTAAAAAAATATATATTTATTTTACAATTCTATCCATTTGTTCGATTTATTTGAAAAAAAAAATTGAAAGTAAAATATCAAAAGTAGATATAGGCTATGAAAATTTAAATTGAAAAGTTTAAAAGACTAAAGATTAAAGACTAAAGATTAATTTATTTCATAAATTTATCCGTATATTGAAAAAAATTTAATTATCGTTTCAAACTATGAAAATAAATTTAAGTATATATAGGCTATGAAAATAATTTATTTTATTATTTATCGATCTATTAAAATATTGAACTAAACAATGTCAAAGAATAAATTGAGTGTGGTTGAATGGTTGAGGGAGTTTTTTATTTTAAAGGGGTTTTTTAGCTCTTTTTTAAAAATTTGGGGGGCATTTTGATATTTTTTTATTTTTAAGGGGGCAAATTGCAAATACAATTAGAGTTTTTAATGGAAAAACTAACGGAGGGACGACATTGGGTAACGAAATGTAACGTTAGGGACCAAAATTGGAAATGTCGGAACGTGAAGGACCAAAATTGACTTGGGGGTAAACGTCAGGGACCAAAATTGGAATTAACCCTATGTTTTATAATGTTACAAAATTACATTCTATTTGAAATTTTGCATAGGTTATTGGGACATTTTTTTTAATGTTATAATTTGCATATTTAAGATACTTTTTAAAATTCTTTATATCATATATATTAATTTAAATCGTTATTTTATTAGTGTCTTACAATTTCAACAACTAACCCATAAATGGATTGTGGATGCATGATAATTGTACTAGAAAAGGCAATTTCAAATTAATTCTTTTACGTCTTTACAGTACATGATAGACAAGACAGTCAAGTAATATAGACTAACCAACTAAATAATTGATGTTCGAGGGCTTTTGGGCTAATATATGGATACGTTACATATGTACCTTACCTTTAAAGGCATGGAAAGTACCGTCAGGGGTTCAAATCCTACCAATGAACGTGTGTTGATAATTTATGTGCGTATTATAAGAAAATTAAATAAATAACTGATGAACCAATGGATTACAAACATTATCGAATAAACCCACTTCCACTTATATGATTTGACACGTATTAATAGGATTAACCAATTTAAGTTTAAATTCATTTAAGAGCAATATTAATACATAAGATCAATTTATTATTGAATAAAATTCACATTAGTTCAACTAAAAATTATTCCTCATATAATTTCTCTTGTGACTGCAAGTCTTTGTCTCTCGAATGAGAATCATTCGCACTTAGTTTTTCTTCTTCACGTTTGATACTTTTTTCCTTCATTTACTCTACTCACTTTGCCTCTTCTTCACGTTTCTGTGTTTTGTCCATGTTGTTGAAGGTGAGTACTTCTTGGTTTTCCTTATCATATGCTTTGGCCTCTGACCACCCCGTATTGAGTTTCGATTCATGATGGAGGAGGATCTTGATCTTATGGTATGAGCCTTAGAGGATGTTTGGCTAAACTTATTTGAAACATCTTATAAGTTTTTACATCTTATAAGGTATTTTAGGAGCTTATAAAATGTATGAGCTTATTTTCAAAATAAGCTTTAAAAATGTTTGGATAATTAAGATAGCGGATCTTATTTGATATTTGGGTGTTTGGTAAAATAAGCTCTTAACATTGGTATAATAACTAAAAAGGACATGTTATCATTATGAACATATAAATGACAATTTATTGGCATATTTATGTCGAGTCATTGTAAAATATTATTATAAGTATTATAAATTAGTTTACCTTCAAATAAAGTTCTAATAGTATGAATTTTGAAAAAGTAAAAAACAGTGAATTTGAAATTAGATAAACCATAAAAAATAATTTGATATTAGATTTATACTTTATATTTTTTTTTCTTTGGCATGGCCTAATCAATAATGGAAATAATTTCTAATTATCAAACAAGATGTAACTTTTTCGTAATTCATGAATTGACCATTTCACACTCAATTTTGAATGGTATATCAAAATTTTGGTTTGATCTAAAAGCCCATTTTTAATTTTCAATATTATATCAATTTTTTATAAATATGACTTGATGGTACCAAATACCAATATTTATATGATGAAATTTTGGATTCATATTAACTTTGACAGCAGTCATATATTTTTGTTTCTTTATAAATTGATTGCAATAAATGCTTCTTATCTAGTTTTTGTCTTTAAATTCAAAATGCCTCTTTTATGTTTTATCAACAAAAAGTACACATCCTTTTTTAACTATCATAATTTACTAATAAAATTAACTATTATTTAAGGGAATGTGATTTAGGAATCTAATAAAATATTTGAATCAAAAATTCAAAAACAAAAATTTGAATCATGAATATACCCCCAAAAAAATATGGGCAAAAGTAAAATTAATGTCACATATACTTAAAAAGTGCTATTAAAATTTAAAAGTGCTGTAAAAATTTTAAATATAAGAGTCATAAATTTATACACATATTATAAGAAAAAAATAATAATAAACCTTCAACCCCTTTGAGAAATTTTTAGAGCAATTGAATCATGCAATTCCTTCCAATAAATGCTATTCGGATTAGCTTCATTTTCAATGTTAGCAGCTCTAGTTTCCGTAACACATTCAATCAGGGGCTCTTAATTTTCATTCTCAGCTACTTGGAATGCCTTGTTAGTAACCTTTTTCTTTCTTATATAATTGTGAATTGGCATAGTTGCTAACACAATTTCTCTTTGCGCGTCGATATCATAATAAGGCATGTCAGTTAAAATATTCCATCGTGCTTTCCAAACTCCGAAAGTACATTCAATAATAACTGATTTTTTTTTTCAAATTTCTTTGTGCACGTTGTCCACTCCTTGCTCGACGAAAGTCTTCAAGATGGTATCTTATATTTTCTCCTCTATAAGGACCCAATCCTGGCATATGTGTGTATCCAGCATCAACCTAGTAATATCTTTTTCCTAGGGAGAGAAAAGTTAAGTTCTGGTTTACGAATAGCTTCTCCAAATATTCGATTATCATGGGTAGCTCCTTCCCATCCAGCCCAAGCAAATGGAAAACACATATTAAAATCCACAATAGCAAGAATGTTTTGAGTGGCATACTGTGGCACCCCTCCCGCTAGGATCTTCCTATACGGTTGGAGACCACTGACGATCGCACTGAGCACAAATTTTGAAATTCACACCCAGTACGAACGCCTAAATTAACAATACGCAGTGGAGGTAGAGTAAAATATGCAATATGGATAATATAGATAACTATGTTTAGTACAACCAAGTAGAGCAACCGAGTACAACATCAAAATAGCCAACTAGTGGCATCAAGTAGCAAACTACAGATTATAAAGTAAGACAAAGTGAAATGACGCTTAATATAACAACTGGAGGAGGGGCAACCATCCTATGCACGCCCATTATTCTGATTCTGAGGCAATGAACAGAAAGAAACTAGGGGTTAAGTCCAAATGACTTAGTGAGGCCACATATACATAGATATATATTTGATTGAAAATGAGACTCAAAACAGTTAAAACCATAATAAAGTGCACGTAGTGTGAAATATAACTTGATAATAATAACTGAACTGAGTAATACGAACAGTGAGCCCAAGACGGAGTCTCCAACCTTATAACTACCCAAAACAGATAAATCATAATAGAAACCCTTATGCCTCCCTTGTCGAGAAGCTACCTCGACACCAAATAAGACGGAGATGTATCACGCGTCCGTGCAATACATCGCTCCAATCCCTACTACAGTCATCCTCCGGCTGTACGTAGAAATTGGTTTCACGGAATGGTATCATATAAAAGGTTCCATCGACGGTCCGTTCCGCCCGATAAAATTCCTCTTATAAGTACCTGGGCCCAAACTTCCCAAGGGCGTCCCCAAGGGTAAACGGATATAATAGGACATATATGGCTCACAACTTGTCAACAAAGCAATAAGCATTTTTACACCCGGGATACATAGAATGAAATACAATTAAAATATGATATCCCAAAGGTGTCAAAAATCATTTTGAGACAGATACAACTTGGCAATATCAGAAAATACAATATTTTTGGAAATAACTTGTCTTATATGTATGGAAAACATTTTCCGAAAAATCTGATAACATAAATTCAATAAGGTAGGCTATACAAATAATATTTATATCGTATAGTTCAGAGCCCCAGAAAGGAATTGACAAAGCACTCACCTTAGGAGTTTATCAAGTTTATAGATTTGTTTCGGCTAGATCACTTGACTTCCTCCTAAAATTTACATTAATAGCTATAATTAGGATACTACTTAGTAATCTTTATTTAAAGAATAACCTAACTACTTATATTCTCGAACTAACACAATACTCATATAATCATAATTTAGAAATTAAGATGCTAACTTATACCTAGTATCCACTTTAAGAAAATATTGTACATTTTCACATAATCTCACATAAAAACATAAGGAACATATTCTCATATTTTAAATTATAAAAGCATATTAAAACCATATTTTGGAATGATAACTAAGCATGCTTGATTCCTAATTTTATGAACATAGAGCATAATTACAACTAAAAAAAAAACATGCTTTCTAGCAAGTATTAAAAGAATAGCATTCAAGAAAATAGCATGTAACATAAGACTTATGTCTAAGTTAATCATGAAATATCAACTTAAGAAAATCACTTTAAAAATAAACAATCTACTAAACCAAGAGCATTGAAGCATGCTTGGCAAGAACTTTTACTCATGAGCATTGAAGCATGCTTTTAGCAAGAACTTTTACTCAAGAGCATTGAAGCATGCCTTAGCAAGAACTTTTACTCAAGGTAAGCATGAATAACACTCTTAGTTATGGGTTTAAGCAAGGTTTCTACCTTCAAGAGTATGTGAGGGAAATAAGGGAGTATATAGAAGGATAATAGGTATATATGTATGAAAAAAGAAGGTTTTATTGATGTATATATAGGTGGGGAAGATTTGCCATAAATAGAGAGTGTTTTGTGTGTTGAGAGTGGAGTGAGTGTGGGTGGGTGATTTTAGGCGGGATTTTTGGTTTGTGTGGGGGAGAATGAAGACAATGGCCCCCTTTTATAGAGTTTAGGGCAAGAAATAGGATTTTTATAATATAAGGTCAATTTACAAGATAAGATAGGATAAGATAGGATAAGATAAGATAGGATAAGATAAGATAAGATAGGATAGGATAAGATAAGATAAGATAGGATAAGATAGGATAAGATAAGATAGGATAAGATAGGATAAGATAGGATAAGATAAGATAAGATAAGATAAGATTATGATAAGATTTGGATAGGATAAGATAAGATAAGATAAGATAGGATAAGATAAGATAAGATAGGATAAGATAGGATAAGATAAGATAGGATAAGATAGGATAAGATAAGATAAGATAAGATAAGATAAGATAAGATTATGATAAGATTTGGATAGGATAAGATAAGATAAGATAAGATAGGATAAGATAAGATAAGATATTTTAATAAAATATAAACAAAAAATCAAATAAAATCTGATATTTATTGACCTAATATTATAAAATCTGAAATCATATCTTTATTTTATTAAAATTTCGAATTTATACTTATTTATGTTTGTAAAAATCGAAACTAGGGTTTTAGGGCATAAAATTAGGGTTTTAAGGCCTAAAATTCGAAAATTCATAAATAATTTAGAAAAATTCCAAAATGATGAAATTATATCTTTATAAATCTGAAATTATATGTATATTTTCCAGAAATTTAAAATGTTTTAGTTATATTTTCAAAAATTACAATTTAGGACATAAGATTTCGAAAATTGTGTTAGAATGTCAAATACGTTTAAAGTTTGAAAAATCATGTAATTATCACGTCACATAATTCACATATAAAAGAAGGATCATACCAAACATGAAATATTAGTAAGCATGCATGTATATGAAAAGAACCGATTTAGATTGTTGTTAGACCAAAAATCGGGATGTCATAACTCTCCCCCCCTTAAAAGAATCTGGTCCCCAGATTCTTACCTGATTGAATAGTTCCGGATAACATTTACGTATTTTCTCTTCTGGTTCCCAAGTTGCCTCTTCAACTTGATGGTTTTGCCATAGTACCTTGACGAGTGGAATTTTCCGATTTCTTAACTCTTGGAACTTTCGGTCTAAAATGCGAATAGGTTTTTCTGTATAGGTAAGGTTAGGTTCAAGGGGTAAGTTTTCGGGTGGAAGGATATGGGTTTCATCAGGGTAGTATTTTCGGAGCTGAGATACGTGAAACACGTTGTGGATTCCTGTTAGGCTAGGTGGTAAGTCTAGTCGATATGCAACTTCTCCTATTCGCTCTATGATCTCAAATGGTCCAACATACCTGGGATTCAATTTTCCTCCTTTACCAATCCTTGTAAATCCCTTCCTTGGAGAGACTTTAAGGAATACTCGATCCCCGACTTCAAACTCCAGTTTTCTTCGTCGTTTGTCCGCATAACTCTTTTGTCGATCCTGGGCAGTCTTCATCTTTTGTTTGATAATTTGCACTTTGTCAATTGCATCTTGGATGAGTTCAGGTCGTACTGCTCTATGTATTCCATCCTTTGTCCATCTCCATTCATCCAAGTCCCAATATAGTGGTGATCGACACTTTCTTCCATACAAAGCTTCATATGGTGCCATCTGTATTGAAGCTTGATAACTATTGTTATAAGCAAATTCAATCAAGGGCAAGTGCTTATTCCAGCTGTCACAATATTCCAATACGCACATTCTCAACATGTCCTCCAAATAGGCTATCAATCTTTCTGTCTGCCCATCCGTTTGTGGATGCGAAGCTGTACTGAATTGCAATTTAGTGCCCATATGCCTTTGTATGTTTTGCCATAGTGCGGATGTGAACTTAGGATCCCTATCTGAGATGATACATGTAGGAATGCCATGGAGTCTCGTGATCTCACAGTGGTAAAGTTCTGCTAAAGTTTCTACTCGATCAGTCGTTTTAACAGGCAGAAAATGTGCTGACTTGGTTAACCTATCCACGATTACCCATATGCTATCATATCCACCTCTTACCTTAGGTAATCCTACTAGAAAATCCATAGTAACTTGATCCCATTTCCATGTTGGAATCGGTAATGGTTGTAACATTCCTCCCGGCTTTTGGTGTTCGCCTTTGATCTTTTGACACGTCAAACATCTTCTTACGAAGTCTGAGATATCTCTCTTCATACCATTCCACCAATAATACTGTTTAAGATCTTGATACATTTTTGTTCCTCCTGGATGAACGGTATATGGTGTCTTGTGAGCTTCTTCCAAAATCTCTTTCTTCATTTCTTCAGGTATACATACTCTGCCCTTGTAACGTAAAATCCCCATATCATCAATCCCATATTTCTCATTTGTACTTTCACCTACCTGGGCAATTTGCTTCTGACTCCGCTTATCCTTTGCTTGCTTTTCCCGGATCTTGGTGACAAGTTCCGATTGAACAGTTAGATTTGCTATTTGAGCATGAGTCTTTATGGTAAAATTATTTTTAGATACCCCAATTCCACTGCTTAATTGTGCTAATCCGGCTTTTCTACTAAGAGCATCGGCAACTGCGTTGGCTTTCCCGGGGTGATATTGGATCTTACAATCATAGTCCTCCAAGAATTCCAGCCATCTTCTTTGTCTCATGTTGAGGTCCTTCTGAGTGGGTAAGTACTTTAAGCTTTTGTGATCTGTATATACCTCAAAGGTTGTCCCATACAGATAATGTCTCCACTTGGCCAAAGCAAATATAATGGCTGCCAATTCCAAATCATGGGTCGGATAATTACATTCATGAGAACGAAGCTTCCGTGATGCATAAGCAACCACTTTCCCATTTTGCATTAACACACACCCCAAACCTTCTCTAGATGCATCAGTATAGACAACAAAATTTTCGTTTCCTTCAGGTAGTGTCAGCACTGGGGCGCTGGTTAAACGTCTTTTTAATTCTTGAAAACTAGCTTCACACTTTTCATTCCATTTCCAGGGAGAATTCTTGCGAGTCAGTTGAGTCAACGGCTCTGCAATTTTTGAAAAATTTTGTATGAATCGTCGATAGTAACCTGCTAAACCCAGAAAGCTTCTTACTTCAGTTGGAGTCTTCGGACGCTTCCAATTATTAACAGCTTCCACCTTGGAGGGATCGACTTCAATTCCGATCTTGGAAATTATATGCCCTAAAAATGTAACTTTTTCTAACCAAAAGTCACACTTACTAAATTTTGCATATAACTTCTTTTCTCGTAATGTCTGTAGAACAATTCGCAAGTGTTCCGTATGCAGTTCCGAAGTCCTTGAGTATACCAGGATGTCATCAATGAAAATAACCACAAACTGATCCAAATATGGTCGGAAGACCCGGTGCATCATATCCATAAAAGCTGCTGGTGCATTGGTCAATCCAAAAGGCATAACAACAAATTCAAAGTGCCCATATCGAGTATTAAATGATGTTTTAGGAATATCTTTCTCTTTAACTCTAAGCTGATAATATCCTTGTCTCAAATCCAATTTAGAATATACTTGTGAACCTTGTAGAAGGTCAAATAGTTCTTCTATGTTTGGGAGTGGATATTTATTCTTGACAGTCATCCGATTTAACTCCCGGTAATCAATACACATCCGAAGTGACCCATCCTTCTTTTAACAAATAGCACTGGCGCTCCCCAAGGTGATGTACTCGGCCGAATATATCCGCTTTCTATCAATTCTTCAAGTTGCTTCTTTAACTCCTTCAGTTCAGCTGGGGCCATTCGATATGGTGTTTTTGAATAAGGTTCGGCCGCTGGTATGGTGTCGATCACAAATTCTATTTCTCTCTGAGGGGGTAATGAATTCAATTTTTCTGGAAACACATCTTGGAATTCCTGTACAACAGGAACTTCCTCTATCTTTATTTGGTCCTTCGGTTTGTTGAGCAAATAGGCAATGAATCCTAATGCTCCCTCCTTGATACACTTCTTTGCTTCAACGAAGGAGATAAGAGATATGGTTTTGGATGAACTAAGGGGGATTGGTGACATAGGTGAATTTTCCCTTCCCAAAATAATCTTCTTAGCAAAACAATTTAGTTGGGCCTGATGTTGATACAACCAATCCATCCCAAGGATTATATCATAGTTTTGAATAGGAAGCTCTATTAAGTCAGCGGGATATGTTTTTCCTTCAATTCTTATCGAACATCCTTTTAGAACCCGATTAGTAAGATAACTAGATCCTAAAGGGGTGCTAACTTCAAAATTATAAGGTAAAGGTTCTAGTAATAACCCCAATCGATTCACAGATTCTATAGATACGAAAGAATGAGTAGCTCCAGGATCATACAATATTTTCATAGAAGTGTTTAAAATTTGAGCCGTACCTTCCACTACTGCAGTTGGATCGGGTCCTTCATCTGCCTCTAGAGCGTAAGCTCTAGCTTTTACTTTTGGCCTTCCGGCAGGTAGAACTTGGGTCCTTCCTTCTTGAGTTGAACCAAGGATATTAGGGTTTCGGGCTTTCGGGCACTCTTTAATCATGTGTTGATCACTACCGCATGCTACACATTTTCCATTCTTTTTCCAACAGTTTGCCTCTACGTGGCTAGGATGTCCACAATAGTTGCATCCAATTCTTTCCCTGCCTCCAAGTTGGTTAACATTTTGATTTCCTTCAATGCGGGGGCGCTTATTGTTTCTTGCATTGGCTTGTCTGAGTTGTCCTCCACCCCCCGGACTAGGCACCTTATTCTTGCTCACCTTGTTAGTTATGTGTTTGATTTCCCGAATTTCTGCCTCAACAACCATGGACTTACTGACAGCCTGTGTATATTCCTCAATGTCGGTCGCCATTAACGCCCATCGGACTTCAGGCCGCAAACCTTGGATGAATCGTTTGGTTTTTCTCCTTTCATCATTCATTATATGTGGCGCATACTGTACCAAACGAGCGAATTTGGCCTCATATTCCGCAACAGTAAGGATCCCTTGAATCAAATCCATAAATTCTTTCTCTCTTGCATCCCGAACTACTTGGGGTATAAATTTATCAGAAAACTCCTTCAGAAAATTTGTCCAAGTTACAGGGGTTTGGTTGGCATTCCATCTTTGTTCCACGAGCTTCCACCAGTTGTGGGCTGCTCCTTCCATCAGGAATACGGTGAACTCCACTTGTTCCTTTTCACTACAGCGCAAAACTTTAAAGATCTTGGTAATTGCTGCTACCCAGGATTCAGCCTTTTGATCGTTAGGCTCCCCATAGAATTTTGGTGGGTTGAAGCGTAGGAAGCGATCTAGCATCCTATCATCCGACTGGTGATTTTGATTTTGTTGGCTAATTTCTCTCCAAACTCCAACCATTTGGCTCAGAATATCACTATTATTTTCTTGGTTTGGAACACGATTTCTTCTGGGTCCAACCTTGTCGTGGGTCCTTGATGAGGATTTTCTTGGAGTTGTGTTACAGTAGGGTGAGTTGGTTTTGGGGTCGGTTGGGAGTGTAAGCGGGTACGTGTAGCTCCTTTTCGTGGCGCCATCAAAATTCTAAGTGTTACGGATTCGAATCTAGGGAATAATTATCAAAACATGATTATCACATAAGTTATGCACAAAACTTCACTACCTCAAGTATATAATATGCGATAGCATATTTGATAATCACAAACAGAGCACATATACACATAGTGATTTGGTCAGAAGAAAGACTAGATGTATGCATGCTTACCTATATATAACACATGGTTATAACCTAAACCTAGGCTCTGATACCACCGCTGTGGCACCCCTCCCGCTAGGATCTTCCTATACGGTTGGAGACCACTGACGATCGCACTGAGCACAAATTTTGAAATTCACACCAAGTACAAACGCCTAAATTAACAATACGCAGTGGAGGTAGAGTAAACTATGCAATATGGATATATAGATAACTATGTTTAGTACAACCAAGTAGAGCAACCGAGTACAACATCAAAATAGCCAACTAGTGGCATCAAGTAGCAAACTACAGATTATAAAGTAAGACAAAGTGAAATGACGCTTAATATAACAACTGGAGGAGGGGCAACCATCCTATGCACGCCCATTATCTGATTCTGAGGCAATGAACAGAAAGAAACTAGGGGTTAAGTCCAAATGACTTAGTGAGGCCACATATACATAGATATATATTTGATTGAAAATGAGACTCAAAACAGTTAAAACCATAATAAAGTGCACGTAGTGTGAAATATAACTTGATAATAATAACTGAACTGAGTAATACGAACAGTGAGCCCAAGACGGAGTCTCCAACCTTATAACTACCCAAAACAGATAAATCATAATAGAAACCCTTATGCCTCCCTTGTCGAGAAGCTACCTCGACACCAAATAAGACGGAGATGTATCACGCGTCCGTGCAATACATCGCTCCAATCCCTACTACAGTCATCCTCCGGCTGTACGTAGAAATTGGTTTCACGGAATGGTATCATATAAAAGGTTCCATCGACGGTCCGTTCCGCCCGATAAAATTCCTCTTATAAGTACCTGGGCCCAAACTTCCCAAGGGCGTCCCCAAGGGTAAACGGATATAATAGGACATATATGGCTCACAACTTGTCAACAAAGCAATAAGCATTTTTACACCCGGGATACATAGAATGAAATACAATTAAAATATGATATCCCAAAGGTGTCAAAAATCATTTTGAGACAGATACAACTTGGCAATATCAGAAAATACAATATTTTTGGAAATAACTTGTCTTATATGTATGGAAAACATTTTCCGAAAAATCTGATAACATAAATTCAATAAGGTAGGCTATACAAATAATATTTATATCGTATAGTTCAGAGCCCCAGAAAGGAATTGACAAAGCACTCACCTTAGGAGTTTATCAAGTTTATAGATTTGTTTCGGCTAGATCACTTGACTTCCTCCTAAAATTTACATTAATAGCTATAATTAGGATACTACTTAGTAATCTTTATTTAAAGAATAACCTAACTACTTATATTCTCGAACTAACACAATACTCATATAATCATAATTTAGAAATTAAGATGCTAACTTATACCTAGTATCCACTTTAAGAAATATTGTACATTTTCACATAATCTCACATAAAAACATAAGGAACATATTCTCATATTTTAAATTATAAAAGCATATTAAAACCATATTTTGGAATGATAACTAAGCATGCTTGATTCCTAATTTTATGAACATAGAGCATAATTACAACTAAAAAAAAAAACATGCTTTCTAGCAAGTATTAAAAGAATAGCATTCAAGAAAATAGCATGTAACATAAGACTTATGTCTAAGTAATCATGAAATATCAACTTAAGAAAATCACTTTAAAAATAAACAATCTACTAAACCAAGAGCATGAAGCATGCTTGGCAAGAACTTTTACTCATGAGCATTGAAGCATGCTTTTAGCAAGAACTTTTACTCAAGAGCATTGAAGCATGCCTTAGCAAGAACTTTACTCAAGGTAAGCATGAATAACACTCTTAGTTATGGGTTTAAGCAAGGTTTCTACCTTCAAGAGTATGTGAGGGAAATAAGGGAGTATATAGAAGGATAATAGGTATATATGTATGAAAAAAGAGGTTTTATTGATGTATATATAGGTGGGGAAGATTTGCTATAAATAGAGAGTGTTTTGTGTGTTGAGAGTGGAGTGAGTGGGGTGGGTGATTTTAGGCGGAATTTTTGGTTTGTGTGGGGGAGAATGAAGACAATGGCCCCCTTTTATAGAGTTTAGGGCAAGAAATAGGATTTTTATAATATAAGGTCAATTTACAAGATAAGATAGGATAAGATAGGATAAGATAAGATAGGATAAGATAAGATAAGATAGGATAGGATAAGATAAGATAAGATAGGATAAGATAGGATAAGATAAGATAGGATAAGATAGGATAAGATAAGATAAGATAAGATAAGATAAGATAAGATTTGATAAGATTTGGATAGGATAAGATAAGATAAGATAAGATAGGATAAGATAAGATAAGATAGGATAAGATAGGATAAGATAAGATAGGATAAGATAGGATAAGATAAGATAAGATAAGATAAGATAAGATAAGATTATGATAAGATTTGGATAGGATAAGATAAGATAAGATAGATAGGATAAGATAAGATAAGATATTTTAATAAAATATAAACAAAAATCAAATAAATCTGATATTTATTGACCTAATATTATAAAATCTGAAATCATATCTTTATTTTATTAAAATTTCGAATTTATACTTATTTATGTTTGTAAAAATCGAAAACTAGGGGTTTAGGGCATAAATTAGGGGTTTAAGGCCTAAAATTCGAAAATTCATAAATATTTAGAAAAATTCCAAAAATGATGAAATTATATCTTATAAATCTGAAATATATGTATAATTTTCCAGAAATTTAAAATGTTTTAGTTATATTTTCAAAAATTACAATTTAGGACATAAGATTTCGAAAATTGTGTTAGATGTCAAATACGTTTAAAGTTTGAAAAATCATGTAATTATCACGTCACATAATTCACATATAAAGAAGGATCATACCAAACATGAAATATTAGTAAGCATGCATGTATATGAAAAGAACGATTAGATTGTTGTTAGACCAAAAATCGGGATGTCAACATACCCTTTGCGTCCAATATATGGTATCGATCGTTCCTTGTGTAGTCAAGCTTTTACATGTGTTCCATCTATTGCTCCAATACAATCCTACAAAATAACATGAAATACGTTTAAGGAGTTTAATATAAAACTTTTTGTATATATAAAGCCACAATAAAAAAACTATGCTTACTTTAAAGAATGGAATGTATTGGTCGTGTTGAGGCTTATGGTATCCTTTCCTCTTGTTATACCCCGGATGGAGTCTAATTATATCATTAGCTAACATACCTGCAACCTTTAGAACTCTATAAAAATGTCTTGAGATAGTCTCACCAGAAGGATTAAAATCACTCACATCAACCTGTTATCCACACCCTGGGCACAAATCATCAAAAAAAAATCCCCATTTCCTCCTATACTGACATCCCCCTTGTTGGATGAAGACCATATTTGTGCATCATTCATAACATAAGTCTAGGAAAATGGGTATTGTAAGGTGGAATGTTTGATAGCATCTGATTTCATGCCCATTTAATGTCTCGTCTATAAACTTTTGACCTATGTGTGTAGTATTCGACATGAACTTTACTGATATAGTTTTCGTAGTACGTTAAAAATATGTGCTGTTGCTTGGCACAAAGTCCACTAATCCAAATTTTGTTGAGCTTGATGTTCATCTTCACTACTTTTCTCAGCATCAAAAATAGTCGGACCACTTACAGAATGATTTGTAATGTACCTAATTATTATTGAGACACAATCTTAATGTCCACGGCTCCATTAAACTACGAAAAGACATGAATCTATGTTAACTCCAAAATCACCACAAAGTAGATAAATTACACTTTGCCCCTAATATCATCAAGCATCATAAGTAACCTGTGAACAATTGCTGCCCAAATAAAGTTCCACCATGAATACAATGAATCTAACATTGAATGATTTTCATTTACAAACGCAATATAAATAAGAAGTAACAAATTTTACCAAAACAAGCACATAAGTAACAAGTCACAAAACTCCAATAGCATCTTGAAAATGAGTAACATTGTAAACACAGTTATTCTCAAATGCTTGCTAGCCAACATTCTCATGAGTCTCGTTTATCTTGGTTAGAATTTAACTATAGTCAGTTTAAGAAGAATATGTGATCTTTCCTCTGCCTTCACCACTTTTGGTTGGTCCTTGCATCTCCTAAAATCACCAAGAACTAATGCCATGTTAACGGGATGCACATGGCAGAATGAATCTAATATCTTCTACAAGGCATTTTAAGAAGTTTTTGCGCCTATCACAAAAAATGCAGAGGTGACGGTCTTGTTCCCAATGCTCATCTCAATATGCAGAATGCCATGATGCCAGCCTTCCACCTGCGAACTTGCTGATTACTATGCTGCTTTCAAGAGATCAGCCTTTCCTTGCCAATGCATTTTTGGTTTGGACAGACATGGATATTCACAGCAGCTCCATATTGCTAATATTCTTTGAAAATAGGTTTTCAATTGCTGCGCATGCTTTGCGATGGCTGTCAGAACAAAGCTTTAATCTTTTCGACCGTTGTTACTTTTCTAGATCACCTGTTCAGAGTCTCTAACAAGAAGGCCACGGGCTCACTATCATCCCATACTTCATTGCTAGCACTTGTGTCATTATCGAAATCATCATTAGCCATAAAACTAGGAGGGAACGCCCATCCTATGTTATATTCCATGTAATTGTGTCACCATTGGCTGATGCTATGTTCGAGGCTTTTCTTTTCGCTGGCAAATTCCCGTTTTTCAATTCAACTCCTCCATCTTTTTGATCCATTCCTCTAAAAGGTCTCATGTTCGGCACCCTTCGAATCATTGTGGTGTCATTTTGATTTGTCGTTCTCGATATAATTGGAATGGCAGTCCTCTTCATCAACTAGATACCGATTGAGATGACTTCTTTGCATTTTGGGTCTATTAAAGTCATAGGTTACCTTTGGTAGGTTTGGTTGTCTCCTTTTGAGCAATTCAACTTTCTTGCACCATCGCAAGGACCTTCGATTTGTTTACGGGTTATTTCATGAGGCTCTTCCGTTTGGGTACTTAGGATGCCTGGCTATCATGTAATGACCTTGTGGGGCTGTTGGTGGCCTGATAAACATGAAATGAGCCTGCTCTCGAACTAGCTTACATTTTGAGGTGGACTAGGGGGTGCCCTCCTCTTATCACTTGGTTATTTGTCAGCTCTTTAAAGTGGACTTCGATTCTTTTGCTTCTATTCCATCCTCGTTGTCATGATTCACCATTGGCAAATGCCCCCGGAGTGTATGAGGGAGATATGGTACCATAGGCAGTTGTGGAACCATAGAAAGATTAGCCATGGGATTGGCCCAAGGATAATATGGACTCATTGCTCCTGTCGGATAAAGACCATAGTACCGTTGCCATTTCGGAAATGGCACATGGCATAGAGGCCTAACTGCCATTCTGGCTGTATTGCCATTTGTTTATTTGTTGGTCTTTCTTCATAATTGGTCCTTCTTGTATATTGACCATATTCACTCTTTCTATCTGGGATGGTTCCTTATTGATTCCCATCTTTTTGTTCATCCATTCCGACAAGTAACTTAATGTGCCATTATCCAAACAACTTTGAATCATGCACTGAACACCAAGCAATCATTAGTATTATGAGTCCAAGCATTGTGAATTTGCAATAAGTCTTATCTTCAGCTCTTTGGCCATAACATTCTATGATCATTAGGAATTTTGATTTTGCCATCAGCCAAAAACTGGTCAAACATAGCTCAGTTTTTGAGACATTAAAAGCATAATGCCTTGTCATATCGGATATGAAACTCTGGCTTGTTAGCATGCCATGAGGTATTTTGATATTGAGGCTGCAATGCCCTGGTTTTACTAAAGCTGGCAGACGGTGTTCTTTTAGCAAACGGCTTAGGCTAGCCCACTCGTTTTCATTGACTCTCTTCGATACTAATTTGGTCATCCTGAATTTCAGCTAGGCCCACTTGATAATGAGTGGCCTTGCCGTGGTGAGTCT